>JAUZNJ010040191.1:46597-62917 GCA_034780135.1 Jordanella pulchra | reverse complement strand
CCCTTTTCTTTAAATTAATATTTCTTAATTCAAATCATGCTCATTTAGTGTCATCTAATATTGCATTTTTTTGGAGAAACCCAGTTTAGATTTTCTTAACATAAGATTTGACAAAATGAAATACTTGAAATAAAACCATCTGTTTTTAAATGTATGTTTTACTCTTTAATCATCAAATTAAATCATTGAATATATCATTAATTTATATTTCTATTATTAATAACATTATTTTCCAAAGGGGGTAGGACCGAAAAAGATCAATATTTGTCAAAATGTTTATTTCGGTGAAATGCTGCTGTTGTTATACCGGGAAGGGCACCCTTTGCATATGAAATGGAGGCTCTGACTGATGACTGTCAAATACAAAATGGCAAAAGAGAACAGCACAGGCACCATAATTGTGTTCTTTAATGAAGACCCTTGTTTCAGGCTCCAGATGATTGTGCAGTCAGTTGATTGTGTCTATACCCTTCCCCAGAACCTCACCCCTCAACCACCACCCCCTACCATAACAACCATCCATCATGTGGTAATAATACTCCAACCTGTCCGTGGTCTGGTTGACTTTCAACTCTTTTTTTTATTTTATCATAAGATGAATTTCTTCCAGCCAGAATCTAATGAACCTTTAAAAAAGGAAAACATCATAACTTCTTATCTTTCAGAAAACAGTGCCACACTGCTCTCTGTAATTAAGTTTGATCAATATAGGATTAAAATCTCAAATGTCTATGGAAGGTTTTGCTAAATTCTTCAGTTTGTTTATCACAATTCCTGAAAAAAAAAAAATTGCATTCAATTACAGTTGTTGGTGAAATTTAAGTCAATTTCAAATCTCTACTTTTAATGAACCATATTAGAAGTGTTTTTGGTATGTAAGAAATGCAGTTTAAGTATTTTATTTAAACTTAATTTCATCAGTTCAAAACATCTTAGAAAAATCAGTCTTAAGACATTTATTGGCTCAGTCTTGGCGTTTTTTCCTGTGCTTCTTGTTAAAAATTGGTTTTCAGCCTTCCTTACATTGGCCATGTCCCTGAGTATCTCAAACCTTGTGTTTTTTTAATGGCATCTTGGCAGCTTCACACTTGGTTTTCCTCAATTCATGGGCAGTTATTTTGTTCCTTTTTTTTCCCAACATGCTTCTTTCAACCCTGTTGTCTATTTGCCACGAAATGCTTGATTGTTCGGTGATCATGTTTCAAAAGTTTGACAATCTTAAGACTGCTGCATCCCTCTTCAAGACATCTCACAATTTGTGACTTTTCAGAGTCCAGCAAACCTCTCTTCTGACCCATTTTGCCAAAGGAATTGAAGTTGCCTAATAATTTAGCACACCTTCTATAGGGTCTTGATGTCATTAGACCACACTCCTTCTCATTACAGAGACGCACATCACCTGATTTACTTAACTGGTAGTTGGCTTTCATCAAGCCTGTACAACTAGAGTAGGACAAGATGAATGAAAAGGATGATGTAATCAAAATACAGATTTGACTAATAGTTCTGCACACACTGTACAGTAATTACTAAAGGGAATTGATCATCTGGTTTATCTTTCAATCCCTTTATTTCTCGGAGTGTCCTTTGACTAACCCAATCTGTTTATTACCCCTGTTTTTTTAACTGGTGTATGTATGTGTGAGTCAACTTATAAGTTAATTACTTTTTTTTACTTCTTGACTCAGACCATTGAAATCTCTTTAAAAAATGTCTGGAATTTAAATTAAGATGCTTCCATCTACCAAACTACATCACTCTACTGTGACTCTTGAAGTCTAAAATAAATAGGGAATGAAAGCCTGTGAAATTTGTTTTAATTAATTGATTTGAACTTTTTCTGTCTGTTAATTGCTACTGTTTGCCAGACTCATCCTCTACAGTTATTAAAATGTAGCAAAAAGAAAACCTTCAAAGTTAGTGATGTTAGAAAATCTTTAAGATTTAGAGCATTTAGCTACTTGTACTTCAGAAGCTCTGTCAGAAAGGACAATTTCAGTATTTGGCGTTTTCCCTATCTGTTGGGGCTACTCATTACTGCTGCTTGCACTTTTTAATAATAACATCTTCTGTGATTTCTGCAGATGTAACAACAGGACACAGTGTGCTGTGGTGGCTGGACCAGACGTCTTTCCCGACCCATGCCCAGGAACATATAAATACCTGGAAGTCCAATACGAATGTGTGCCCTACAGTATGTATTTCCCACGGTTTCATAATTTCTCTTTCATAAGTTCTCTTTCATACTAATGCCTTTGTAACAACAGTGACTCATCAGCAACTTTATCATCCCTCTGCCACTACGTCTTAATTGTGCAATGCAGGGTGATAAAACAGATTAGGACCCAGCAGTGGGTATAATGCAATGATTTCTGTGATGGTGTTTTGGAGTGAAAAAGAAAATATACAATTTATCAAGCAGAGGAATGTGAACAGCGGGGGCTGTCATCAAATTATTTGATGTAAGTGGGAGGGAAGGCTTTCAGTATCTTTTTTTTTTTTTATCTTGATTGCATTTCAACAGTCAGCAAGCCTACACTTAACCTTGTAGAAATATCGGTTCTAACAAAGTTACAACATAAAAGGATTGAGAAAAGGAAATGTACTATACTTGTAACAGTTTATTTAGACACAAAGCAAGAAACACTTGAAACAGGCAAACAACACGCAAAAAAGAGGTTGAATCATTAAATCTACGGATCTGCAACAAACTACAGTAGAAGTATTTATGTATGGGTGGGACGGGTAAGACTAAGGTAACAGGATGAGCACAATAATAGGAAATCCACATGAGGTCAGAGGAAATGGAACGGACGTTGCTGTATGACCCTTGGTATTGTTTTAGGGTGACTTTTCAGCAGATCATCAAAGTCAGTTATATTGCCTGCCAAGATCCTGATGTGCTGTCAGGGCTGATATGGGAAAAAAAATGTTTGAAAATATCTACCATGGGCTTTCAGCTACACGGTCCACTGCAGCCTCAAGATTGAAGAGAATTGTAGTAATTCAAATTCAAATCAAAACCATCTTCCCAACATTTTAGATCTTTACAAGGCTCTCTTAGAAGTGTGACTGACAGCAGCTTTCATCTTTTGATGTAAGAGCCCTTTTTTACCGGTGATCTAAAGCCTGAGAACGCCACTTTTATATCAGATTCCCTCATATTAGCACATTCTGTCATTCTAGCCACCGTGTGTCTTTTTCCCTATGACGATGTGAAAGTTTTAGTGGTCAGAGACACGCTTCATCTGTGGTCAACAACTGCTTTCATCCAACTTAGTTTTCCATTCCTTTTCTTTATATCCTGTAGTGGATCCTGTTGGAACTAATTTGAACTTTTGTTCAATTTACCCATAATTACAATATTTTTCCATTGATGGAGCTGCCAACTTTGACTCCACTGTACTCTTATCTGTGTTTTTTTTGTCTGCAGTGTACTAGTTGCTAGTGGAACACATACATACGATGACATATACTCAATTACCCCTAAACTCAAAAGACAATCAACGTTTTGTGATCAATTTGCTTAGTGTTTAGTAAAGCTTTGACTTGCTGATACAGATTTGAACTGAAATCAACTTCTTTTTGGGAACAATAATTAAAATATTTATTCAAAAGATTGTTACAAATCTTTGTCAACTTGTTTTTAGGAACAAAATTCAATATATTTATTGAAAGGATTGTCACAGATCTTTATAAAATCTCATAATAATGAGATACAAAGTCATAATTTTGAGATCAAAATAATTGGATAGCTAAGTCAAAATAATTACATTGTATCTCATTGTGAGATAACTAATTCACAATTATGAGACACAAGGTTTTTTAAATCCATAAAGGAGAGAAATCTTTAGATCTTATTCATAATGACATGAAGAAATCCATGTCTGACTGCCCAGAACAAAGTAAACACAGTACAGAGAAACCAGATTGTTTTTGGTCTGGAATGAATCATCTAAGTTTTTTGTGTCTACTATAGATTTATCTAAAAAATTAAACAAGTAATAATTGCACCTACATAATCATAAATCAGCTCTTTTAAATAATATTAGATTTTGCAAGCCTGAGCTTGAGTAATACCAGAATCTATAGTTCTTTTAGAGCACAGTTTTTTTCCTTTTGATACTTTTCACTATCTTTTGGTTGATATGGTTATAGAGGTCATTTCTACAGAAAGATGTTCCCTTCGTTTATTCTCAAGTACCTAAGACCACCCAAGAATACATTTATACACATCCTCCAGTGAAATTTGGGTCTACACTGAGGCCTCCTTTAGGTGAGACCACCAGGTGTCCAAACCACATGTATTTTAAAATAAGAGAAGTTCACATTTAAAATCTTCCTTTTTTGGTGATGATTCATATCTCATAGAAAACAAATGATTAAAGTAAGTAAATTCATGGCTGTACCTATGATCAAATAGTTTTGCTGTCACCCTCGCTGACCGAAGCAACACCAGCATTATTCCATACAAGATCCTAGGATACAGGTGCTCCATCTTGCCATCACTCATGAATATAACTAAACCTTGCAACATGAGGTACAGTATTACTGAGAGAGAACACCTTGTCCCAGAGGTGAGTCATTAGCCAATGTGGATTCTGGGTTTGAGGTATCCATACAGCAATAGGAGTGTCAATGCCTTCTTTGGCATTTTTTAATAGTTAATTTTTAGACTCCAGTGGTCTTTATTTTTGCATTATTTTTTGAAAGTAGGCAGGCAGGAAAGAGGTGTAAAGAGAGGGAAAGTCATGGGGCAAAGGTCGACTGGCTGGGACTCAAACCAGAGACGGCCACGTTGAGGACCGAACCCTTCCGTCTTTACCACTACAACAAAACTGCACCCCTTCTTTGGCATTTTAATGTGGGTCACAAAGCAAGGCCAAATGGGCCAATTTTACAGCTCTGCTCCTAGACTAGAAGGTATAGAGGCAAACATAGGTCTTTAACTTGTTCTTTTTCATTTAATGCTCTTATCTGAAGGTTTCTGTTGCCTCTGAAATCTAGATGATAATCTTGTTGTCTAAAAAACCCTAATGGAAAACAAAAACAAACATGAAGAACATCAAAGGATATAAAAGACATTTATATTTTAGGAAGTTTGGGTTTATAACTCCCATATAATAGGAAAAGAAGTACATTGAGTTAGGTTAAGTTAGAATTTCCTTCAATACACAATTTTCCTGTTTTTTTCATACGTATTAGTGCTTAACCAGCAAAGGAAAACTATTGAAGCAAATCCCATACCTGTCCAGATTTATTGACAAGATCCTAGTCTTCATGCAAATAGCTGTACTTATGACATGTTTCCCACTACTTCATCTGAATTCTGTCTTTAATCTGTACCTTATCTCCCTCACACCTTCCTCCACATTCTCCGATCTTTTTTCTCCAGGCCTGTGGTCTCTCTTACTCTTTTTCCTTCAACCACCTTTACTTGCAGCTCTTGTATTTGTATTCAGTTTAGTACTTTTTTCTTCTATGATAAAATTACAGCTCTCCCTAACCCTTCACTGATATCTCCATAAAGTGTCATGATTGCAGACTCAGATGTGCCTTTGATAATGGCCGGGGGGTGCTAAATCGATGGACGCATACCGTAGATACAATATTGATTTCATTAATTTGCGATTTGATACGCTCCATCAGATGTAATGGAGGGAAAAAAAAGAAGTTATAACAATTACTGCTTAGAGCGACAATGTCAGTGTCTGGCAGTGCCACAAGTCGAGGCAACCAGTCATACTTCCATCTGAGCTCCTGTCTCAATAATCGTTTGAACTTAGATCTAAATCTGATGTTAGAAGATAAAAACATGGTGAAAAACTAAGGAAGCCAGGCTGTGTTATTATGTGGGGAAAAGGTATTATATCGCAAAGGATATATTTAAAAAAAAGGTATTCACTATTTGGTTATTATTATTATAAGATGGAAATGTTGTTTTTCCACCTATGAGGGAATTGTGTCATTTTAATTAATATACTTGACACCAGCTTATAAATTTCATCTGAAATTTTTAATAATTTTGGCCTTGTAATATTTAATTCACCTAGAATGACATATTGATGGTGGCATTTTAGATACAATGGGTGTAACAAGAAAATAATAATCCCAAACTGGTTTTGGAATGGCTGACATGGCTAATAATAGGGTCCTGTAAAATAACTACATTACCTCAAATATACTCATTGTGCTTAAAAAAATAGATTTCTACTAAGAACTGAAACAAAGAATTTCATTGTGATGTTTTTCCAAAAGGGGTAGAAAAATTTACCTTTCAAGTAAGATGTATTGTCACGAGATTTGTGAATTCACAAACTACCAAAAATACATCTTGCCAGGTGCCAGCAGATATGTTTGGCCTTGATACAGAGATGTTCAGACCAATGAGATGCATAGACATGTATGATGTCACCGCAACATCCAGAGGGGGAATGCTCTAGCAAAGCAAACCTGGCTGCACAGGTCTTAGCTGGAATACCCTCTATTTCTTTTGGGAAATTGAGCAAAAGGACACCATTTATGATTTTGTGGATGGAAAGATGGTTGTGTGTTCCTTTCAAATGGATTTGGTAAATTCCATTACTCATTTAACTTCACTAACTTTGAAACAAATCAAGCTGCTACTGCTGCTATTGTGATTGGCTTAAAACTCGACATGGGAGACAGGTACCCAATCAACAGAAGAATTACACTGAATGTCCCTTCTTTTTGCAAACACTTCCCAGCCTTCACAGACTGATTTGTGTATAAATTTAAATTATACTACACATATCAACCTGTCTTGTGCCAGGTTATACAAAAATATCTAGTCATAGACATACAAACATGCATATATGATTTTGAGTATATTAGGACTTGAGAAAACACATTTACCCATAATTCTTTATATCATAATTCTTTGAGGGCTCACTTAGATAACTATCACCTGGGAAAATCAATATTTCAAATGCTACATATCAGAATTACTGACATATCTGCCTAATAAGCTTCTAAGTGGAATAGTGCATCCTCCTTAATACACTTTAATAACCAGTACGACCACCTTCATGTAGTACTGGGCTTTTCTGATGACTAATAAACAAGACTCTGCTCCAGTGGCTGACATCTTGTCTACACCCCGCCCTCTCACCTTAGCTTTCAATGGTTCAGCAGAGAGATGCCAGCTTATTCTCTGTGTGGCTTATTAAAAACCTTCCTCCCTCACTCTTTCCATCCTAGTCTTAGGGTAACTTTCACTCCAACAGCTCCTCCCAAAGGTCGAGCTGATAAGAGGTCAGGACAACAGTGTCTTCCTCCTACACAGCCTCTGTGTTCTTCCTCAGCAGTAATGAAGCTCTCAGATTCCCTCGGTGGCCCCTCAGACTCTCTAACCTGTCACACATGATCAGGGATCCAGATCTGTGTTGCCATGCTTTATTGTTCAAGTAACTTTTTTTGAGTTGTTGAGAACTTGTGGTCATTTCCAACATGAAATGCCTTCCTCTGCTAGTTAGTTGTACCTTTACCTTATAGATTCCATGGCAAATTACCACATTTTTGTCCAGGCAGGCAATTAAAATGAAATAAAAAATGAGATGAAGTGTAATTACATGTCCTTTTATAGATTTGCCTTTAGTGAAGCAGAGAAGTGCAGAAAAAGTGGAAAAGACAAAGGCACAAAAATAACCTGCTGGCAGTCTGGTACTATACATAAGCCACCAGTCCCCCCACTGTTTGTAGCTAATAAGGACAATATGAAATCCCGTCTATCTCGCAGTGGGATCCAGCTCAGCCCTGTCAGCTACGCTGCACAATTTGGAAGCTAAGCCAGTATATATAATCATGCAATCAATTCTTAGATTTGCACAAAGCTGTGTAGGTTCATGCTTCATAGAAAGTTGTCATGTAATTTGTCATGCTTTTCTTATATTTCTAGCTTGGCTTATAGTTTTATATTTAATTTTGCTCGTATAAAGTTCAGGAGCTGTTGTTGACATAATGGTGCAAACTGTTTAAGCAAGTTTCACTGAATACCAACTACCACTCTGCAATAGTAAATAAAACCAGTAAATTTGATGCTCTGAACATGACTTACATATGTTAAAGCAAAGGCTTTACGTATGGATTTCATGGTATTCAAAACACTCTCAGCACTGCTGAATCTTGTCGTTTATATTTTTAATCTAAATAAAATGTGCTTTTTGAAAGCCAATTTTATTGACCAAGATCCAGAAACTCTAGGGCTGAACTGTTTGCGATGTTTTAGAAATAAATTGAATTTATAGTATCGAAGTAAGCCATTATAATCGGAGTATATATTTGTGAAGATTATTTTTTTGTACTTGTTAAAAACATTAACTATTCGGCAGCTTGGTCATTATTTACTTTGCTGGGTCACCTTTCACTGTGGTTACAATTCAAAGCAAATTTCAGTTCTACTAAAATCAGTTTGTGCTGATTCAAAATACATGTCAGCTCAAGTCTCTACAGATTCAGTTAAAAAGAATATAAGGGTCAGATTGGGTTAAAGGTTGTCAAAGGAAACCAGCGAATATGTGCGTCGAGTCTTTGACTTTCAGCACCTACTCTTCCTGAGAGTGACGAAGGATGATTGCTTGGTTTTTGTCGCTGACTTCGCAGCAATTGGTCATACCAAACATGCATGTAGTGAGAGTGGAAAGGGAAACACCACATTAGCTGGGAGGATCCTCCAGTAGAACCAAGCTCAGTGTGAACTGCTGTTTGCCACAACTGGCTTCATGAAAACTTTCTATGAGAGAGAATAGTAAAAGGTTAGTTGCAGTAATAGCTTCTTTAGTGGCTTCATGAAGCAAATTAACACGTCAAAGCAAACTAACTCTGAGGCAGTATTTAAGTCTTGAAGGTGAAAGAGAGCCAATTCAGTCAGTTTCAATAAAATCTTACCCAATATCCTTGTGTAGGAGAGTCACATGCTCTCATTCTGCACTCATGTTCCTACTCCTGTCCCTTCACCTTTCATGGGGTTAAAAGTACAGGCACTATAATGGACAGGAAAGAAACGCTGCACTCAATACTAAATTCGCTCAACCCTTATCTTTAAAGACGCTATTACGAGATGGAAACACAATTGGATTTTGCTTGGGAAAAATTGGGAGAGTAACGTCCTAAAAAAGAATCATAAAGAATCACAAATGTTGCAAACTTCTAAGGTTCTCCATCATAAAATCCTAAAAATATGAAGGTGTGTGCATTTGCAAGAAATTATGTGAATCCATATAGGTCCTAAGCATCAGATAGGAATGTCAGAGGGTCCCTATAAAAATTGAACTATTTATAGGAACGTCCTGCTTCCTTTTCTTACGCCCTTTCTTACTGTCTACGCAGTACTTACGATGGCCACCACTGACACAATTCCACTTTGGCTTAAGTGTCCTTAGTAATTCGATGAATTTGAATTAACCCATAGTTAAAGGATAGAGGAAAATCCATAGGAGACATTAAGTTGTGAATAGCAGATTTTGTCACCATGAAAAGAAATGGAGATAATGTCAAGGTAAAAGTTTAAAAAGCTGCAATAATTATCATTTGTTTTATTCATTGAAAATTGTTTCCCCATGATTACCTGCACTTTTGTCCACTAAGAACAGATCTAGAAAGCTTTTGCAAGATGTTCTTCAAACGGCAGAGCAGATATCTACCCAAAGTACCACATTTTTAGAGAAAACATGCAACCATAATGTGTAAATCACTGAAGCCTAAAGAAGCGGTTCAGTTTGCTTCACCACTTCAAACTGTTTTTTGCATAATATTGTCTGATTAATGTTTAAACACTAATCTGGATTTATTTTTGGCTAAATCCAAGATCAGTAATGCAGCAGCATCAGCATTCTATCTCTTCAAACCAAAAGCCAGTCCTCTCAGCCTTGGATAATCTCCCAGCTACTTATAAGTTTCTTGAAGAGCAGATCACCCACACATGATGTGATCGGTAAATCTACCAAGCAGGTTGTTGAGCAGTTTAGTTTTTTTTCCCTTTTACCCTTAAGATTTCCAAAGTATCTTCATTAGATCCACCAGTGGAGTCAACACTTTGACAGCAGAGACATCAACAAACCACACCCATCTCACTTCAGGCTGAAATCACAGTAACCATTATCCAGATTTTTCAGGCACTTTTCAGGCGCCTTTACTCCACTGATTGTCTTAGCTTCTTCTTCCCATCTGAGAAGTACGGGCTCTAATGCCACCTCATCACTCAGTGAGAGCTGACTACTCACCAGTGTACACGGCAGGCCTTGATGATTGGGAATTCCTCTAGTTTATCTCAGATAAACACAGGGGCCATGACTTGATTATGGAGCAATGTAAATCAAGCTTGTAAAATCTAAATTCATTATTGTAGTTTTGTTAAACACACACACATGATGCAGTGAAACAAAAATTGCACATCGACATGCATGCCTGAGAAAATGTTTTGTTCAAAATTAAAATAAAACAGGAAATGGGAGCACGTAAGGCAACCACAAGAACAGGGACAACAGAACAAGAGGAACGTCAGGATTATGCAGAACATGATACATGTGGGACACTTAAATACTGAAGGTTTATGATCACAACATGGATCATGTGGTTTATTAGATACTTTGTGTAGCTGTAAGTTATGACAAGTAATTTAAGTTGAACTAAGAGAAAAAGCTGAGGTAACACAAATGGAACCTGGGAAGGAAAGACACAGATGTCAATATAGAGTACATGGCAGAAACATGGCACATCCTATTATAAGATTTAATTAAAAATTTAAACTGGAAATCATAACCTTTTCTTCAGCTGTAAAACACATTATTGTGATATATTTCTGAGTAAAAACTATGTGAATTTTATTTAATCACCACTAAATTATTTTTTAGAGTAATATATAAAAAAACAGGTATTTATAAATATTTTATAAATGGCCTAATATGTGAATATTTCTGAAGAATAAGAACTGAATACATACAATACTTACAGTTGGACGGCATTTAGTTCAAGAATAACTGAATGACTGTTTGTGCCAGTAAGGAGCATTCATCATCTTTGTTGCTATCATTATCGTCTACTTGATTTAAAGTTAGCTTGAGAAAAGGGTTTTAAATGCCTAAAAACAGCCTCTAAATATTCTACAAACTGTATGAGATCCTTAAATAATCCATCAAAACAAGCCATTCTTTTTAGTTTTGTTACAAAACTTTTAGATGACAGCTGATTATAAACCCCTATTCTCTGTTATTAAGCACCGATAGATGATTCAGTTTGATGCACCCTTCAATTACCACCATGGATATTGTGACCTTTTATTTAACCATAACTACAGTTGCTCTTATGCATAAAGAGAAGCTCATTTTGTTATAAAAAAAATTGCATTCCTTTATTTTTATTGTCTGAGCAATCCATCACATAATCAGTGGCATCCTATTTGCAGAAAAGATGTGGTACAGTAGAGTGCATCATTTCTTTGTTTCACTGGATATACAAAAACAAAAAAGCATAATGTAATCTCATTGTTTTTAACCAAAACAAAAGCAATGCCTTTGCTGCTACTGGAGTTATTATTTTGTACTAAATAACAGGTAAGTATATTAACATTATCTGTTTGCTGTTATTCTAATCTCTCTCATTCGGACACAAGTAAATGTCTTTTATATAGGTGAGGTAGATTTTGTTGTGTAAATATGTCAGTGTATAATACTTGCATTCAGATGTATAATTTGGAATGTAATTCTAAAACCATCATTTAATTGATGATGATTGATTGACCTAGAAGCTGATCAATACGCAGACAAAATCTAACACACAGAAAAAACATCAGTAGCGTTTACATAATGTGCAGCTGGTTCAATCAGAAATGGGCTGAAAGACCATGTACCTTAATCGAAATTATGCGCTTTAAAGAGGAGTTGCATCATGTCCAAGAGATATGCATGATGAAGCTAGTATTTGAAACATTCCTTTTAAATTAATAGTTTGATAATACAGTTACATTTATTCTGGTTTGATAATGATTAATAATTATCTGTTGCTGTTAAAAATTAAAGTTATTTTCCATTGCTAGTTGTTACGCAAACCCTTGGTTCCCAAACGGTTTAAACAACCAAGTTTGCTTATAGATTAAATTAATGATTGTTAGGTGATAGTCCAAATTCTTAATCGTAAGCATTGAAGGCTAGGAGCCTATTTATCATAATTCTCTAGTGCACATGAGAATATTAATTTATTTTAATTGATGTTTAAAGTTTAATAGAATAATAAATTACTACTTAAAATTTCCAATTATAATTTTGATAAACATGAATATGCAAACAACAATCATTGCATAACACAACCTACTTCTTTAATCTTTACTTTTCTGTCTGACTTTAAAATATATTTAAAAATAGCGGTGTCACAGAGTGTTCGGTACTTTCTTTCTGTGACTGCAGCCAATTGCCTTTCAGTAGTTACATGGTGAATACTAATGACTAAATATTGTCTAAAGAAATGATCTAATCTCAGTACAAATACAGTTTCTTCTCTGTGATGGCGTTCGAGGTTGGTTAAGAGAATATTGGGGGCAAACAGCATCATAACGTCCGGAAAGCTCACCAGACTCTTCAGGGATGAAGCTGAGAAATTTAAAGCAGGGTTTGACAGCAAAACAATCTCCCAAGCTTTTAGCATCTCACAGAGTACTGTTCAATCCATCATCAAGAAATAGAAAGTGTGTAGCCCATGGTGACTCTACGCGAACTGCAGAGATCCAGAGTTCAGGTGGGTAATCTGTCCATGTGTACAGCGCAAATGTGAACTTGTGATGAGTGATAAGAAGAAAGTCTTTTTTTTTTTAAGGAAAACCATAAGAAGTCATGTTTACAGTTTTCCAGAAACGATGTTGGGGACAGAGCAAACATGTGGGAGACCAAATTTTAACTGTTGGATAAAATACTAAACACTACATTTGGCAGAGAACTTACTCTATGCATCACTCTGCACACTCTATCCCTGGTGTTGAATATTATGGTGGTGGTATAACACTCAGTGGGTGCTTCGCTTAAGCAAGAACAGGGAGGCTTGTCAGTGTTGATTGAATAATAGATGGAGACAGATACAGCGCAATCTTGTGAAAAAAAAAACCTTTTGCTCTTTGCAAAAGACTTGAGACTGAGGCAGAGGTTCATCTTCCATCAGGCCATCGACCCCAAACAAAAAGCCACAGTTACAATAAAGTTATTTTAAAAAAACTGAGTTAGAAAGTGGAGACTGACCAAGTTTTTAAGACTGATAACAATATACCGTAGATTATTTTGACATTAGTTAAACCAATCCAGATTTGTGTTGATTTTGAGCTTCACGTTGAAGCCAATATTGCTTCATATTGCCACAATGGTTTCAAACAATTTGCTATTTGAACAAAAAAGACACATTTATTAACTAATGATCTTAAGCCATGGCTGCTGAATGCATAAATGAATCAGCAGACGCATAAATGTATCTGCCAATGCTGATACAAGAAAACAAAGCGCTAATATGGCCCAAAACATCAGGCTGTCGATGTATCAGACTGCTAGTACTCTTTATTAAAAAAGCCCTGGTCAAAGTCCAGGCCTAATCCAAATTGAGAATCTTTGGCAAGATCTATCAAAAAAGTGCTATTCACAATCTGACTGTGCTTGAACTGTTTTACAAAGAAGAATGGCCAAAAATGTGAGTCACTAGATGCGCAAAACTGTTACTGAAATAGCTAGCCTAAAAAATAGCTGTTATTGAAGCTATTTTTTGGTTGTTTTTTTTTATACAGTATTGGCCCAAGAGGGTTGAATAGATTTGAACAATGCAAAATAGAAAGAAAAGAAGCCATGCATAATTTTCTTTCTAATTCACAATTGCATACCATGTTGTGCTGAACTTTCACATAAAATTCCAATGGAATATATTTATCAATGTGATAGTAATAAGACAAAATGTTGAAAAGTTCAATGGGTATGAAAACATTTGAAAGCCACTGTAATGTTGTTTTTTTGTTGTTGTTGTTTTTCTTCAAGGAGAATGGTAAAAAAGTGCAGTTGGAGTTTTAGACCAGGTGGTATTTAGTTTGGACGGTTGGGATTATTTTAAACAAAAACGAAAAAAGAATTTTCCCTGTTGAGAGGCAGTACAATTGCATGGTTAGGCAGTGATTACTAAAGTGGATAAATAGCTGTGATAAAGGGGTGAATCTGGACACCGAGAAACTGTTCTCTCCCTCTAATAGCTAAATAAGCTGCTGTAATCTATCAGGTCTTGATTTTCTAGCAGCTGCTCCACTAGTTGCTAATAATATAAGTACAGATTGCACTCTTTTTTTCTCTATTGTATGAACAAAAATCTGAGTAACTGGCATACAAGCTATAGGAAATGTCTATAATGTGTTATAAATAATGTGATTTCATACATTGCGAGGAAACCTTTTTTTTCCTAGTGTTTTTTTCTCCATGGGCTACAAACACACTGAGGAGATTGTCTCTGAAAGTGCCAAGTGTCGAGGATACAGCACTAATTAGCGACTGGTCTCCTCAGGGGTTTTCTTTTAATGATCATCCAGCGAATCATATATTCTATGATTCTCTTCCACTGCTCTCTTATCTGCTTTTGCTTTTGTTATTTTAATTTTGTTTTTGCTATCCTTTAAACATATAGTGACTTAAAAAATCTTAAAATCTTAAAGTCTTAATTCCCCCTTCTACATAGTATCCTCAGTGTATAATGTATTTTATTATGATTTTGTTTTGTGTCAAAAGTAAAGTTTTATTTGCCATGTTGGTGAAGACATGTTACACCTAAACCATATAGGGAAAGCTGCACTGGGTCGCATTATAGTCTTGAAGGAAGAAGGTTCTGGGTTCAATTCCCTGCATGACCCCATGTCAGACGTGGTAATCCCGCTTCTTCCCACAGTCCAAAAACATCCCTGTGAGGTTAATTGGGATCTCTAAATTGTGAATGGAATTGATTGTTTTATTTTATTTTTTTTTTACAAATAAAGCAAATAGGAACAGTATCAATCAATGGACTCTGACTGTTAAGTGTCCATCAGGGACACAGGCTGTTCAACCTTGTTCTGAATATTCTATATTCACTGTGACTACTTTGTTTTTGCAAACAGCTCACTTTAGCTCCACTCTGATAACATTTTTTACACTTTGAGCTGGCAATAAATTGCTTGTGCTAAACAAACAGAAAACAAAAACAAACATTACATGTGTGAAAAGGAGTAGTCTAACACAGTGATCTCCAACCCTGATTCTCAACATCTACTATCCTGCAGGTTTTAGATGAATCCCTGCTCCAATACAGCTGATTCAAATGAATGGCTTGCCTTTGGCAAACGATGACTTGCTGAAAAGGTAATTTAGACAGTTTTGGCCCAAAAGGGTTGAATAGAGTATGTTAATTGCTATCTTGCATACATATAGTGACTTTTGGTGTGAAAATGTAACATTTTCAGGACACTAGCTTTTAAAAGCTGAATTGGTAAACTCACAGTTCAGTTGGAAAAATACCTGTGTATTTGAATGGCCTAGACAAAGTCTTGTCTTTGAGTGGGTGGTGAAACTTGAAAATAGCCATTTGTGGACGCTCTTTCTATCAATTACCACTGAGCCTTTCTTAAGCAGAAAGAAATATTATCACAATTTGCGGTATATGTGCAGCTGTATGTGAGCAGTAAAAGATAGCTTTAAAAGCTTTTGAGTTGAATTAATTATGCAACTGCATGCCCCATTATTAGAAAAGAATCCATGTGAAAAAATGAAAACCTTGTATAGTGTATCCTCAAAACAAGACGTTTGGACTACTTTGGGGTGTTCATAAAATTTCTACTGAAAAAACCCTTTGTTTTCAACATTACAATTGGACAAAAAAGGTTATATGACATGGCTTTAAAAACCAGACCCAGTAAGCTTATACGTGTTCCAGTTGCTAGTGTGTTCCATGAGCCGTCTGCCCTCTTAACGGTCCGTCCTGATGAGGTTTTGTCCAGGCTCGGTAAGCATTCACTTCCTGCAGCCGTCCTTCAAATGCAAACATACAATCTGACAGGATGAGGTTATAAGATAGCAGGGCTCTTTCCCTGCAGGAGGGGCAAGTAAAGTGACACAGACAAAATGAAGGCACTATGGAAAGGAGATTGAATAAGTATCTAAAAGTAGCACAAAGAGAGGAGACAAGTAGTTGAAAAGAAAAGAGGGCTGTTGAAAAACAGAACCTGTAATGATGGTTTGGGAGACAAAAGTGCCGAGCGAGGGAGATGATGTGTGTGTGTGTGTGTGTGTGTGTGGGTGTGTGTGTGTGTGTGTGTGTGTGCGT
>JAUZNJ010040191.1:0-46587 GCA_034780135.1 Jordanella pulchra | reverse complement strand
GAGATATGGCGGCCCGTTGTGTCCTCCCCCATCCTTAGGCACATGCTATTCAAAGCCCTGTAATCTGTGTCATTAATTAAAAAGCTGATGGGATGGAGTTAACAAGGGGGGTTAACTCTTCAGCTTATTCTTTAAGACAGAGCACAGAGCTGGGGTGTCTGTGAGGGGAGGCTACTGTAGAAAGCATTGCTACCATTTTGCCATAAATCTCTATTAGAGGCTAATGATACCCTTCTGATACCTCTCAACCATTAGTGTGAAATTGGGAAGCATTAATTATTCAAATGAAAATCCATACAGCCGCCGATGACATGACGAGGTCGGAGCTCAACTGCGGCATCGAAGGATCTTTGGTAAGAAATGGACCACGCTAAGAGCCTGATCTTCAAAGATTCCAAATAAGTGACGCTAACTTGCAATTGCAGTTTCTTTTTGGTACGTGGAATAAATGGGTGTGTTTTTAAGTGATCTACAAAGATCCCTTTGCAAATGTTAAGGCATGCAAACACATTTGGTTCCGCCTGTTAAAAATGAGCTGATTGAGTGTTCTACTGGCAGTTTGAATGTCTGCCATCCCGCTGCATTAATCTGTGATAGCTTAAATACATTTTTGTCTTTATTAATATTATTCTTCTGTTCTTATTTGTGATGGGCCACATTTGTTTACATGCACACAGAGTATCTTTCCATCCTCTTCCATTACATCATTGGTCATTAGAATGTGATCGTAGAATCTCATCTGTAGACATGCAGAAATGGTTTGCACACACTGTCTACTGAATTGCAAATACAACCTTTGCACCTTCTTTGAAGATCTGTTGAATATATTCAGTATCATACTCTGACTATCTAACACCTATGGCCATGTCTTATTCAAAGCACCAAAATCCCCTTTCCCATTACAAGGCTTAGTTTGAACTCATGTAAATCTAAAAATACATTTACTTGCTGGTATTCAATGAACTGATTTGTGATTAGAGTATAAAGGAAAGTAAACAAGCATTGTGATGAGTGTTTATTGTAAACTACTAGGGAATCTTGGTAGAAAAAGCCATACTTGAACTAGAAAGGAGCTCTATGGATTAATTCACATCTTTACCATCTTTGGCCACTTGAAAACATTTTGAGCCTTTCAGAATACAAAACAGGTAGGTCTGGGCTTTCTTTTTTTTTGTTATTTTCTCTAGTTTGAGCAAGATGTGTTTATTCCTTTTATGGTCAGTCCTAAACTGAAATGTTGTCAAATCTTTTTCTAGTTGGCTTTGGTTCTTGAAACATGATAAACACTCCAGCTAATCTCAAAAATTGCATGTTAAGGTTTGAATCTGTATCCACTTGGCCTTCCCAGTAATTAAGAAGAATAAAAAATGTCCGTATTTTAGGAAGCAGCTGTTATGTGTTTGTAAAATGGCAAGTTTAAGTAAGGGCTATATCTACTTGAAGCCCAATCCTGACCAGTCTGAATTTACATAATAACCACTTGGTGTTCACAATATGCAGTTCAGCTATTTTTTCCAGTTTGCTATTGAATGTTTTAAATTTAATTTTGAGCAAGGATGGATCAGGATCAGGGCTTGATTAACCTTAACCTAAGTTATTTCCTTGTTGTTTTCAAGTAGTTGGGATTCCTAATTAGACACAAGCTTTTTATATCTGCCATAGGATTTCTTAAATGTTGAAATTGAATATGTTAAATACTTAAGCAAATATTCCACCTCAAAAGTGAATGAAGAATTGCTTTTTACATGAAGCTTATTAAATAAGTTCTCAAACTGTTTTGCTGAAACCGAGACATTTTTTTACTGATTTAAATATATCTTTGAGGTTGCCTCTCAATAAAGAGTATCCCTTAAGTGTTTTTGGCATCTGAAGGGGAGCAGAAAAAATATAAGGCTTGTTGGTTGGGGAGACAGAACAGATGAGAGAGCTAAGTGCATTTCAGTGAGTCAGTGACAGCCATGACCAAAATCGTATTAGGGTCACAAAAGAGGTGGTGGGGTGGAGTAAAAAAGCTTTTAAAATAAATCAATTCTGCCTCTCATTTTCTTTTCTTTTTTCTCTCTGCCACTCCTCTTGCGTCTCCAGCTGTAGCAAAATGTAGACATCCAAGGAGCATGTCTCAGTTATATCTTCCACTGAGGAGAAACATGAGTGGACATGGCATGAACAAATTACTTTGTGTGTACTGACGGCTGACCTTACAGCAACCCACCTTGGCCTCTTTTGGTCTTTGGAAAAGCCTACATGGCTGGACTGAAGCACAGGGAGTGCTGTGTTTCCTAGTTGGGGATTTCATCCACATCCTTTAGTCCCATTCCCACACCATCTCCCCCCTGTGATTGCATCGTATACCAGCTTCTCACATCCCCACCACTAATGCCTTTTTTATAGATCATTACCTCCGCTCTCCCCTCGCCACTGTTAGTGATCGCTCAATCAGAAACACTGGCCTCTCCTGTGGTCCTCACTGTGTGGCTGCAGCCCCTGGGAAGTGAGGAGGCTTCGATCAGGGCACGTTAAGGCTGTTCGCTTTGATTTGATGAATACGGTCCACATGCACTTCCATGTTTGGTGAATCGTGTGTAGCCCAGGGCAGTTGTTGCTTGTGCCAGTCGCAGACTTGTTGCGTTTCAGCGACAGCTCAAATGTTCGCCGTTAATGAGGTGTCACGCTGTATTGTGCAGGGCTTTAAGATCTGACAAAGAGACAACTTGTTGAGAGGTTTTTCCAATTTTTTTCTCCCTGTTTTTCCCCATCACTTTCCTCTTTCTTCCTATCTCATGGGGCCAGTGCCTCACAATAAAGTCATCCATCTCATCTAATAACTTTCTCATCTTTTAAGATTCAACCTCTCTTCACCTGGTTGCTGACCTCTTCACCTCACTCTGTTGCACACTTCAGAGGAGAGCAATTCCCTAAACTATGGTAACAGGTTAATCCTGTTTTATTAGATGCTGGATTACTGAAGTGAAAGGGACTACAGGTGGAATGCTCTCTTGATTCTAAGCTAAACCTTTAAATGATAGAGATAGACAAAAAGCTATGACCACCATAAGGGGCTTTTGTAAGTGATATACAAACAACAGGCTTCATGTATTGATTCACACCAATTAAACATACCGTCATTTTACTGGCTTGATCTACATTAACATTTTAATATCATTTATATGAAAAATCAACGAATGGTTCTTAAAATGTTTTACAAATTAAAAACCTAAAATATAGGGCATCATGTCTGTTTAACTTCTGTCTGTTATTATACTGCAGAACCCCTTGTTAGTAGAGGTTCTAAAAGCTACACAATCTACAAGATGAAACCTTTACTACTGTACCTATACTTCTCTAGGAGCTTTGAACATCTAAAGACTGAAGTTCTTGTTAGTTTTTCTTTGCAAAATAACCAAAACTCAGAACTAAAGAAATTCCAATTTTTAAATGTTCTCGCAAATTTCGCTTTAACTTTGATTTGGGCCATTCTTTGAAATGGGTTACTGTTACCTGTCTACCAATCATCCAGCTGTAATTTTTTGTACTGTTATAAAGTCAACCATTGCTTCAGAGATTTTTTTTTTTGTATTTAAGCTTTTAAGTGGAATCATTTAATTATTTCCCTTGTTTTGACTATCAATCCTCTCCAGAGCTTGGTGATGCCACCACCTTGCTTGAGTATAGGAAATGTGTCCCTAGGTTGTGTTTTGCCAAACTTTTTGTTTTGTCTGTAAACCCAAACATTCATTTTTTTATTTAATTTGATGTTTTATTGGCCTGAAGAAAACTAAAAAGGGGACTTTCCTTCTTGCTGAACTGAATTTGTGGTTGCTATGCAGCAAAAAAAAGAAATAAATAAATAGTTGTGAATCCTTTTTCCAGTTACTGTCACTCAAAAGTACCTCGAAGTAAGTGTTTGTAAATTGCTTTTATTAGCCCAAATCATTCCAGGATTGCACACTTCAAGTAGTTAATGTTTTATTCCAGTAATCTCTAATCTTGATTTCTGAAGACACTTTACTCAGTCCTTAAAAAACTGTTATATAATGTATATATTCAACTTTACAGATATACACTTTGAGATCAAATAATTATTGCATAACATATTTTCAATGTGTTAGATGCTATTTCCAGAACCATTTTATATGCATGAAATATGACATGTTGTCTGTTGTCTTCTCGAGTTGTGTCTTTTATATTGAATCAGCTTAAAAGCAGGTTAGGCTCATCATTAGTCGGATCTAGTCAATGTTCTCCATCCCCAGATCATAGTTCCAACACTCACTATTCCTTCAATAAGTCCAGGGACTATACAGTATATTCTTTTAAAGAATGTCGCAGATCAATGCTAGAGAAAGCATTCATGGAGACACCAGACTGATGGATCTGCCCTGGAATCGTTATGGTTGCTGTTTAATACTTATTCTCTATTGTTTGCACTTGTTAATTCAGGTTTCTATATTCTGTTGTAGAAAAATCTTCTATGATGTATCAAAAGCCTCTATATAAATAAATATTTTATGGAGTAACACAAAGTAAAAAAACAAAACAAAAACTACTATCTTCACTATCATTACAGTTATTTAGTCATAAAATACATTTTTATACTTATTTATTTTTGTAAAATGTGCATTCCCAAACTTAGTTCAACCTCCACTAATTCCTGTCCAGAAAAAGTAATAAAGGATTTTTTAATCAGACCCTAAAGGCAGTTTCTATTTACAACTGCTTAGTATTCTTCCATGCCTTCTATTTTTCATGGTTATACAGTTTATTTGGTATAGACATGACACACATTTCTTTTTGCCATTTTTCAAAACAGGAAATACATTTTATTTTGGGTAGAAGGAAGTACCTATCTGCCTATATGTATGGTTAAATTAAAAAATCTTAAACCAACAGGAATTTAAAAAAAAAAAACTGAAATAAAACCATGTAAAGAGGATGGTAAGAGAGGTAAAACATAAATCTGAAAAAGCTCACTTTTAAAGAATAGATGCAAATGTTCTGGTGTGAGATTCCTGATACTGATGGGATAGGTACTACTATGCCCAGTAACTGAGATCCTATGTCAGTTTTCCCAATTTTCTGATCAGTCTCACCTCATCTTAAACAGTATCTTTACTTACCTGGAGCAGATGCCCCCCCCGCATCCTTATTGTCGATGCTGCCATAATTAAGTGCTTCAAATGCTTCTCCTTCCAGGTTACTGGCTGCAAATGACAGGTCAATCACAGATGGCAACATGCTAATGGTATTAAATGCAGGTAATGCAGGAGAAGGTTCAATGCTTGCTACTTTTCTGGAAATTCTATCTCTTGAAACAGTGGCCTGTTGTTTTCTCCCTGGCTGTGAATGGTAATGTTAGAAAAGCACCTTCAGGCTAATTGTTCTCTTCAAGAGAAAAAAATAGACTACATAATAAACAGACATCTCTTGTCATTAACTAAAAGATGCAAACACAATGCTGCAAACGAAAGAAAAATGCTTAACGGTAGCTTAACAGTAGGAAATGTAAATGTCCATTTTCAACCATTGGGCTGATAATATGACATTTGCAGAGGAATTAATTTTGGGATGTTGTGATACGGAGGCTAGTAGAGGCCAGTATCCTTTTGCAACTAGCTTGGCCATCTAGCCACAGCCGCGAAGAAAATGGTGCAAGAAGTCTCAAGAGGTGAGATTTTCTGAAAAAATGGCCAATCGCTGGTGGTTTACTTTCTATGAATGGCTCCTCCTGCATAGTGACAAAATTTGACAAGTTTGCAAGAGGATGCAGGCGAATAAAAAACAAACCATGAGCGTAGAGGAGGAGTTTGCACTCATGCATGTGATATATTGGGGGCCTCATGGTACTGAATCTGTCTGCTAAAAAATTCAAAATGTTCATTGAGAGTAGTTAATATGCTTGTGTTTGAATAAACTGCTTGGTTGAGTATTTATTACGCTCTGGCTGAAGTCTGATCTTATACACATTGGTGTGTTTAGGTAATAAAACACGATACCGTTTGATTCTGCTTGAATAGGTAATAGGTAGTCCTGATGAAATTCGATTAGCACCAATGCTAGTTTCATAACTATAATTAGTGAAAATATAAATTAGTTCTGTATTTGGGCCAAACAATATTCTTTACAATTTTTGGTGATGTAGACTTGTTTTCTGTATCTGTGTTTTATTGTTAAGAAAATGCACATGTTCTTGCTTGTATGTAGCCTCTATTTGTTACACCACTCAACATACCTGGTATAAAGATCATAGCAATTGGCAAGTTTTATTTTTTTATAGCTTTCTATTGAATGTACATAGAATTACATTTAGAGGCAGAAACACTGCTAAACTAGGGATGCAAGTGATTAATTATTTATTCTAAAACGGATGACTAATGGTTAATTAATGTGTCAGTTTTCCTAAAAACTTGCATTTTCTCTTGTATCAACAATATCTTTCCATAAGTTGAAGAGCAGAATATTGTTTTACAATATGCTGAATACAGAAATAGCAAATCATTATATTTTAAGAAATTATTGTGCCATCTGTATTTGATACTGACTTGATAACTAAAATTCATCTTGTATATTATTTAACTTATTTATAAGCTATAATCAAACAGGAATCTATTAGAATACTGAATAAAACAGATCAATAAAATGTGTTAAACGCTTATAATTTCCAATGTACAGAGGTGTAAAACTCTTATTAAAAACAAATTATGTTGCTCTGACATACTGTCTGAGTATTTGCCACTTCGTTTCAATGAAACCACTTTCTTTCATAAGAAACTTGGAAAAAGTTCACAGTAAAATTCTGCTTTCATAAGGACATGTCAGGTTCTCTTTTTCATGCTACAAATTGAAAAAAACAAGATAACATGGTTATAAGATGTCGCTTTTACACATTTTTCCAGGGGTGCTAATAATTGTGGAGGGTGGAGTATTATTATGACTTTTTTTTTAATCACTTTAGTAACTCCCTGGTTTCATTCAACACACATTGAAAAGGAAAAGTTGAACTATTATGTTTTCTAAAAGTTTTATAATGTTTCTGTTTTGTTGAATCATAAAGGTTTTTCTTTATTGTTTAAGTTCTTAAAATAATATTTTGAAAAACGTATAGTTTCACAGTTGTTTCAAATTTCATTTCATTATCTCCTTTTCAGCAGGCTTTCTTGTAATGTTTCATTTTGTTTCCTCTCTGGAATCTCATAATAAAATATTTATTGTTTTTTCTCACTAACCCATTTCTTCTCTTGTTCTTTTATTAGACTTTGAAATCAAAACAGTTCTTACAGTAATTAATCTGTTCTTCTCTCTCTCTCTCTCTCTCTTTCTCCCCCTCCATGCCTAAAAATAGAAGTGGAACAAAAAGGTAACTAAATGCCAACAACTTTTGTTTTTTTACTCCTGCTTTACGGTTTGATTTTCTGCATGCTTTGGTGATGGGTTGCATATTCGGCATTCATCTTAGCTTATCAATGTGGTTCAATAAACAAGTTCTGGTTAGAATATTAAAGGTGTTAAACATGGACATTCTTTTTTTTTTAAATATTATGTGATATATTCAGACATGCATACATACAAACACTCACACTATTTGGTGAGCAAGAGGGTCAAAATCCCAATGGCTTATTGTAAGTATCAACAAGTGTTATATCTGAAAGGACTCAGTTATTTAGCAAACTTCAAACATTTTTAATCCCATTGAAGTAAGGGCCATTCCATAGATTTAATATTAACTATTCAAAACTGTTTTCTCATGTTTTTTTGGCTGATTGTCTTGGTAGGACACTTAGACCTTCTTTTTTGTCATTGCATAAATAACACAAGCTGAAATCTGGTAACAAAATGTTGTTGCTTAGCTTCAGACAATAAATTGATAAAAAAAACATATATAGATATAGTGCAAGCTATTTAAATAGAAAGTATAACATGTAGAAGCAAGCAGAATAGCAGCAGTAGTGATATTGAACAGATTTAACAGTATTGTTTTAGATGTATTGCGGTTGAGATCTAGTTTTTTAATTGTAATGAAGTACAATTACAAAAATGGGGAGCTTCATTGTGAATTCTGTCTACGGTTAAGATGCAAGTTGTGGTAAATGATTGTAAAGTCTTGTTGATTTATGTAATGGTTTATTGTTTCTAAACTATTTAGAATTTGTTTTAGGTTGGGGAAACATGATCCCAAACCCACAATTTTATTTGGGGTTATTGCCCTGTTGAATTACGGAACTGTGTTAAAGTTGATTGGTTTGGACTTTGTCCTTCATCGTCGATATTCCGTTCAGTTGTGCAATGCACTGGTAACATTGAGCAGTCAATCAGTCCTTGAGCATCCTAACTCCTGACATCTTTTTTGTTATTTTTAGGCTCTAGTGTCCTTTATTTTTTGCATTATTTTTTTAAAAGTAGGCAGACAGGAAAGAGGTGTAGAGAGAGGGGAAGACATGCGGCAAAGGTCAACTGGCTGGGACTCGAACCAGTGATGCCGCATTGAGGACTAAAGCTTTAGTACATGGTCAGGCGCTTAACCACTACACCAATACTAGGCCAGACTCCTGACATACTTTTTGCCAGCCTCATCTTTGTCCTCCTCTTTGTCCTTAAATTCTTTCTCCAGAATGACTCTGTCTTGCCGATTTGAAGAGCTGCAAATTTTCTTAGGTTTGAAAGTGTCACATGGTAGAGCTTATTGGCTTCCTCCAAGTCCATGTTAGTGAAAAACCGCATAGATATGCAGATATTTAAGCATATTTTGGTGATTGATGTGTTGTTTCATAGCAAACCCAAGCCATTCAATTGTTTCTAAGGGTGAGAGATTGGATCAGATGGTTGAAATTTGGATACGACTGGATGTTTCAACGGGACATTATCAAACACATCATAACTGGTTTTAAAAATAATAAAGCAGACAAATTTAAGCTTCTGTATTGACCAAGACCTAAGCCCTTGTGAAATTATGTGAATAAGGACAAAAAAGCAGGTCCTTTCTAAAAAAAAAAGCAGCCTATTTAAAAGAGATTCACCAATTCTTAAGAGAGGAATATTTTTTTGATGGAAAAGAAGAAGAAAAAGAACTATTGAAACAAATCACAAAAAACCCAGAACTAAAGTGACCTTCATGTTCCTGATGATTGTTGTCTGATAAGAGCTATTATTCGAAAGTAAATGGAAGAATTGTTTGATAAAAAAGTATTTATTTTTACCTTAAATCTTCACTTTTGTGTTTAATACTTACAATTTTCAGTACACAAAACAGTAGTTTTGACATAGCTACACACGGGAAATAAGCATTACAACCTGTTCCCTGTGGAAATTCCATAATGCTGACATGTTTTTATTCCCTTTAATAACAGAAAATTATTCCAGCTCTGCTTTATCAGCTGCATACTATTAAAGCAGAAAGCTATACAGCATGATCAATAGCTTGTCCGATTAACTGTCAGCATATTTCAGATACCTCTAACGTGATGATGGCTATAACCTTCAGGGACTCGCCCGTCAATACAGGAGATAGATTATTGCAGTTACAATCTTACATTATCAGCAGTGTATGAAGCCGGACTATATATTTCAAAGCTTCTGAAACTAAAATGAAAGCTGAACTGAAGCTGAAGATAATAGTGAAATCAGACTTAAATGGATGAGCAGTAAATTTTTAGGGCAAATAAATATGTTTTTAAAATCAAAACTGATAAATGATGACAAAAATTACTTTTAAATGTTAAAAGACTCTTGAAAGCGACATCTGCCTGGCTCCTATAATATCATACACTCACAGTCTTTGTTTTAACAGTCATATCATTAGAAAGCTCCTTTTATTCCCCCACAACCTACTTGTAAGCCCAGAGCGCTGTCAGATCAAAGCATACAGTCTCTGACCTCATAACCTAGCATGTCTTGAGTTTTTTATTTTTATTTTCTATCACCCAAGCAGACAAAACTGCTCCCTCAGCATTTAGTGGTGCAAACGCTGAGATGTGTGCCGAGTCGCTGTGTCACCAGGATGCATCTTGATGCGTTTTTCACCCTGCAGGTAGACAACATGTTTAATCTTGGGAGATTACATAGAGGGGGAAAAAAAAGGAGGCTTCTGTTTTCACTGCCCCCCCTTCAGAGCGGGTGGCTTGCATGAGCTCAAAGCTGTCAGCGCTCTGTCAGGCTGCTGCCCCATTTTTACTCAAATCAGCCATCTCAGCTCGCTCACACACACACACTCAGGGCCCAATCATTATTTCATTTTGTCATTTTTCTTGTGCTGAATATTGTATTTATAAATCTACATTTTAAAGGGTAATTTACTGTGACTTTGCTGCCATTGTAACTGAGAATTCAGATGTCACCTTTTTAGAAAAGAGAAAATTGCTATTGCCTCAGTCCACCAGTAATCAATAGGTAACTGAAATTGGCTTTTTGCAAATGGTGCCTTCTATTGACCACTCTCAGCTGCACCGCCATGGCCTTGCTTGATCAGACTGGAGCACAAACCAGTTCACATTATAATTAGTTTAGTGTGTGTGTGGGGCTGTAAATCATACCTCAGATTAAAAATGTCATTTAGATGAAATAATGGAAAAGCAGTCATTATAGAAATGATGTCAGTTTTATTTATTTATATTTACATTTGAATCGTTTTCATTTTCCCAAAGAGCCTGGCTAAGCCAATAATTGCTGCACAGCCATTTATCAAAATTTGGGATTTCTGTGTTTGTTTTACTGCTTTTATTCTAAACTCCCACTGATAAGGAAGCAGAGAATTAAATAGAACCATTAATTCTTCCTTTATATATTTGTTTTTGAACAAGAAGTCGTTTCATGTAGAGGAAGAAAGAAAAAAATGATTTTTGTGTTTGTGTGTAGGCGGGTAATGGTGCATGTTGTTAGTTTTAACACTGTCTCTGACTTATTTGTGCTCATGAAGTCAGGAGATATAACCTTTACTAAGTTTATTTTCTCTTTCTCTGCAAATATGTTGCAACTTTGTTTAGCAACACAATTGATAATTTATTTTAAGGTCAGGGAAAAAACCTGAACTAGAAATATTTATTCTGCTGCAAACAGTAAACTATAGAAAAGTACAGTGTAAAAACTAGTCACAGTATGAAATCCTGGAATCCAGTATAAATTTAATCCCCCGTATTGGTTTTATGCTTTAGAATTTAATCACTGTTGTTTCTTAAAATGTAATTTCAAATGCAATGCACATTATTTTGTACTTACCACCATAATCATTTTTGTATTTTAGTAAAATTTTATATAAGACATTAATACTAAGTACTGTTCAATTGTAAAGCCAAAGGAAAATAATCCATGATTTTTTACAGTATTTTCAAAAAAACGTATATAAACAATCAGCATCACAGGGAAAAAATAAGAAACAGACAAGTCAGGGATAAAGTTGTTTAGACGTTGGAAGCAAGTTAGGCAAGAAAGTGTAGGTTAGGGTACATTCACAACCTGTAAAAACATGGCCCCCACTTAAAATACAACTAAAGCATTAATTAAAGAAGCAGCGAGTTAGTCCTGGAGGACTTGCAGATATCCATAGTCAGGCAGGATAAACTGAAAGCTTTTCTAAAATATGTTCACTCACGGGTGGTGGCAATAAAAGAAAGCCATACTTTGTGTATTTTGAAAATGACATGAAATCCTGGTGACCTAAAGTGAAGCTTCTGAATCTGGACATGTTCGGAAGGTATGACGACTTTTGCTGTGCATTGAATATTCTGCATATTTATAGACATACAAATCTATAGCTAGATTGTTTCTTTGATGTACTTTCATTGAAGTAATTCCTGCCAATGTAACTCTGTGATTGTTTTTTCCATTTTTTGGCTCCTTAGTATTCCTGTGCCCAGGGCTTCTACGCAGGGTATACCAGAGTGAGCACCTTTTTGAATCGGACCACCAGTCCGGAGCCTGGTGTAAGGACCCCCTCCAGGCTTCAGATAAGATCTACTACATGCCCTGGACACCCTACCGTACGGACACCCTGACCGAATACTCCTCCAAGGAAGACTTTATTGCTGGAAGGCCAACAACAACCTACAAGCTGCCACATCGCGTTGATGGTACGGGCTTTGTGATCTATGATGGGGCACTGTTCTTCAACAAGGAGCGCACACGCAACATTGTCAAGTTTGACTTGCGAACTCGCATCAAGAGTGGTGAGGCTATCATAGCAAATGCCAACTATCATGACACCTCTCCCTACCGCTGGGGAGGTAAGTCAGACATTGACCTGGCTGTCGATGAGAATGGACTTTGGGTGATTTATGCCACTGAGCAGAACAACGGACGGATTGTCATCAGTCAACTAAATCCCTACACACTCCGAGTTGAGGGGACCTGGGACACAGCTTATGACAAACGTTCAGCATCCAATGCTTTCATGATCTGTGGGATACTCTATGTGGTGAAGTCAGTCTATGAGGATGATGACAACGAAGCAACAGGAAACAAGATAGATTATATCTACAACACCGAGCTCAGTAAAGATGGCTTTCTGGACATACCTTTTCCCAATTCTTACCAGTACATTGCAGCTGTGGATTATAATCCCAGGGACAATCTGCTGTATGTGTGGAACAACTATCATGTTGTCAAGTACTCATTGGACTTTGGAGCACTAGACAACAGAATAGGTAAGAAAAATATGAATTATTTATTCATTTTATATACATTCTAGCAGCACCAAAGTGTGATAGGAAATTATGCTTTTGGATCTTATATACTCAGTGTGACTCAAACACAAAGCCTTTCCACAACTTGTTGGTATTCAGTTCAAGTATATACTAAAGATGCTATGATCTCTGGACTATGGCAGATTCCCAGTCTTGTGTTCTAATTATGCTTTGACCTCCTGACATCAGCATAACCCCGATGTAATTTCTCTTTTAGAATTACAATATAAGAAGAGCATTCATCATACTTTTTCTTCTCTTCCCTAATCCTGCATTAATTGTTTTCTTTCGGAACAGAGCTGCAGAGCAGCATTGTTAAGACAGCAGTGTCTGTAAAACAGACTATTACCATTGGCTTAAAAAAATGATCGTGTTTAACATTTTTTAACACTGTCAATTGTTGTCCCTGTCTTAATAATTCAAAACAAACTTAAGGATATTAATTTTGACATCTTGTAGCATTTAGAATATGCATTACATCTGTTTTATTGCATCCTTATCTTTGCTCACATATACAGTATTTTATAATGGCCATAATAGTTGCTCTTATTCATATGTTTTCCTGTTCTCTCACCAGAAAATTTAGCATTTTGACCAAAGTAACCCATTTACTGTATGATCCATTTTGCATTGCGGCCCCTTTAAAAATACTATTGTCTAACTTATGTTTTTATAAAGTGACAAAATCCTAAAGACAACGTATGCTACTTTATTAGGCACATATAAAGACAAGAAAAGTCAGTCGAGCAACATCTCTGCTGTCCCTCAGTTGCATTTACTGAGCAGCCATGAAGCATCTTTTAAGGGAAATGTCCGAACTGTATTCTGCACAGAATGTTGTAAGCTTGCCCCTTAAACTGTGTCAATCTTGCATTCAGCATCGTTAAATGATGCTGTACTCAGCACAAGTTGAAACAAGAAGCAATTTCTTTCAATTCAATTATTTTTCTTATTCAAGTTAGCAACACTGACAACACTCATTTATAGATTATTTTTAATTGCCCTAAGATAAGTCGGAGTTTTTAACAGCCAGCTGATTGGAATCCAGATCATGCAGAAACTGTTTTTCACATAATTATATATTCCTCTGACAGCTGTTTTTCTGCTTCTAAATGTCTTATGAACAATGAAGAAGGCATCAACATAACTACAAAGTATTTTTTGAGTTATGTCCCTTGAGGATTTCTTCTTTCTGATTTTAGACCTGCAATAAGCACTCAGGCATCTTTGCAGCAGTGTAGTGTGTAGACTATCATCCTGTCTGGGCTCTTAGAAAAGAGAAATCATTTTACTTGAAATGATTGTCCAAATTATTTTGTAGTCCTAAATTTTTAGTATGTTGTCATTGCTTTTACTGTGTTTAATGTATAGGAGAAAATGATTAAAAGGAATTTCTTTCCTTTTTTTAAAAAGACTTATAAACATGAATTAAGTGTATTTAAACCTATGCCTTTACTGTAAGGAAAGTATGGAATGGTGGGTGGTTGGAAAAAAACTTTTGGTAATCTACTTCAGCTGATTGAGAGACGTATACAGAAAGTTGCTTTGCATTGCTGTTGCCAATGTAAACATTCATTCGAGTTGATATTTTATATAAATTTCTTCTTTCAATTTAGATAAATGTCTAGGGTTCAAATGGGCTGCACACAGACACCTATTTCATTTTTCACCTTTTAAACAACCCAGCCCTTACATTTAAGCAACTTTTATTGTGTTCAAATTTTTAAGTAAGTCAAGATGGTCTTGATTCTACAACTTGCATTTAAAGTGTACTCTGAACTTATTACTTAGCCAAAGATGCAAAGAAAACACATCCTGCCTAACTTTTGGATATATTTACTCAATGTATAGAAAAATTGCTCATTTAGAAGTTCTTTATTTATTTATTGGACAAGCTCTGGTTCAACTCATTTTAAGCATATATTGCTCTTCTTAATTTTAATAGATTTTTTTTATTATATTCAGTCTAGTAAGTTTTAATTAGTAAATCATGTGATGCTGGAAAACAATCTTTAAGCCATTCTTCAACGTGGGAGAGAGAATTAAAAGATGCAAAAAAAAAAAAAAAACATCTTAATGAACTTCAGATTAGAGATTGAGATTCCTATGAATAATATGTTAGCACAGGATGTTCTGATCCAGATCAAAGGATTTGTTCAGGGTCTCTATATGATAATTTTTAACAGGTCAGTGCTTTAGCTCTCTTTTAAATTTAGCTCTTGAATACTGTTGCCAAAACCATCTCTAGGTTAACCAGAAAGCCCTGCGACCAAGTTTTCTTTTCAGGTTGTAAAAGTCACAAACTGTGTCTGTTGTGCACCGCTTTTGTAAATTGTCTGCATTTTATTGGTGGACAAAAAAAAAACATTTTTTTTAAGTCTAGGCATCAAAATCATTATCTCACATAAACACAGTTGATAAAAACAGGTTTGAGGTGTTAAGTAAAAAAAAAACAAAAGAAGCCCCTCAAATTTTCTCAATTTTCTATCAGTAGCGTACTGCATTTAGAACTTTCTTGAGTTCAATTTCCACACTCTATTGTTCGGTTTATGAACCGCAGCATGTTTGGAGGCTTAACAGGAAAACAAAAAAAAAAAAAAACTGTTTTGACACACCAAGGTAATTCTTTGTGCTATCTCATCAACAGCTTTAGTCAAAAATGTCACAAGTTATTTGACTGTGAAATTCCTACTTTTCTTTCTCTCTCTGTTGTTTTTTTATACCTTCAAGCTGGCAGGTAAATGTACTTCCCTCAACTTGCAGTAACTTTTTCCCTCTATCATTTCACATTCACACAGTCCTGCTTTAACAAACCCCATAATATATGTATTCTTTTGATAACCCAACAGTTTTTGGTTTTAAAGATATGTATCGCTTCTGTATTGTAATTTGTTGTAGTTAAAATAGTGAATAGTATGTAAATTCTTGTTTGAATAACTGTCATAGATGCAGATATGCAGCTGAAAATAGTTTTAATACTGTTGCTTATTTGGCTACCTTCCAAATATCCAGATGTATGATCATACTGTAGATAATAAAATGAAGCATTGAGTACATAGATAAAGTTGGAAAACAACTATAAAAGTTAGATGGACAGTTTAATAGGAAAATAAGAGTGACTGTATTGACCCTAGCATAATGAACCATCCAGTTGATTCACTTTCAGACTTATTCTAAGTATGCTTAGTATTGTTAACTCTGCACATTATCTCCACAAATTAGGCATCCTTAGATGCCTAATTTTGAAATCACAGGACAATTACGACCAAATTGTTTGAAGCAGCGTCAGTTGTCCCACTTCATTGCTCACAAATGAGTCTGTATTTGCAGCTTTGTCACATTGTGTTTGCTGCTTCTCTGACAATGAAAATAAGAGAACATGAGGCTCAAAATTCTGATGCTAACATCAAAAAGGAATTAAAGACACTCCATCTGATCAGTTGCATCAGTTACTGTCATTTAGCAAAGGCCAAAATTTGCCTTGAAAGAGCTAACAAGGTAGAAAATCTTAAGTTCATGTAGCTTCTTCCTTTTAGCTGCCTGCAGGAGCTTGTGAAATCTGATGCGGTGTCATGATCATAGCTCCTGTTAACACTAACCAAAAGGAGTTATTGTTCTGTGATTGGGCTAACACTAGCTCATTTCCACTTGTGCTTTATACTGCGTGAGCACACGGCTGACCTGCAATATCAGTGGAGCGCGTTGGATGATCAGCAGAGCAGGAGAGATGAGGCCGGCCCCACAGCTGAGGCCAGCACTTCACAACAACAAGCGCAGCACATGCTTGGCTGTTGGGCATGTACGCTCAGATAATATTTGTACCAAAATATAAAATATGTCTGTATGGTAACTAATATATAACAAAATAATCCTGCCCTTGTTAAATTAATAATTTACTTAGAATAGTTTAGCTAACTTTGATTATTTTCCCCTCTGTTTTAGCTTCCACACCTAATTTTAGTGCTATTTTTACCTGAGAATGTGTGGGTATAGTAATTTTACTGATCCGAAAAACATTTTATTGTAGGTACCTAATAGCTGGTTGCTGATTGTGGCAAATTAAGCTGAAAATCTTAAGATTCTATTTATAAGGTGCATCTTGATTCCATGCACGAAAGCATAGTGTTCCCAAAGCACTTCTTCCTTAAATTAGTCAAAATAAGAAGAACAACAAGAAGAATCATGTGAAGAAAGCATCCTTAATAAAAACAACCAACAACAAAAAAAATGTCATATATAGATATCCACAGATTTTTTTTTTTAAAGTTACCACTTTTTGCTTGTTTTATTGTAACAGATGAAACTAATTTTCTCCCATCTAACCCTGACCCCATTCTCCATGTTCACCTTTTTTTGATTAATTCTCACCTCTTCCGTCTATGTATGACTCATCTCATACATGTCCCCCATGAAGAGCCCCACTTTATTTCCAAACGTTAGGCCTAGCTGAATTGAAAACTACATGAAACTGTTATCAAAAACTTGACATCATCTCTGCTGAAAAAAGAAAATAAACCACAGCTCTCTATCATTGACTCATTTTAAGCAAACCAAGGTTTTTATCTTTTATTCTTTATAGCATAGAGCATGTTTTTAACCAAGGTTTGTACATAAAAACTTATGATCAAGCTTCTTTTACGACTTCATCATTGTCAATATGGATATCACTTTTTGCTGTATGTGAAGCTATATTTAAGCAGTTTAGGCAATGAAGTTACAGCCCAGTGTGCATTGGAAGTTTCTTTAACCCAATTCAGACACAAACCTAATGTTCTTCTTGAATGACTCAGTAAAAAATGCACAGCTTGTAGCATACCTGACTTTAAATAAGACCTAGAGGATAATGTCTTGCTAAAGTATTTATACCAATTACTTTTTAACCACAAACGTTAATGTCTTTTAAGTTTTAGTTATATTAAAAAGTAGAACATAATTTCACAGTGGACCTAAAAGGCTACATCTTTTTTTGTTTAATCTTTTACAAATTAAGCCCAAACAGTTGACGTGAACAGGCTCCATCTGTGTGTTATTTAATCTCAGTATATTGGTGTCTAGCTTTTTTTTAATATTTTTTTTTAGGTCTGTTTGTAAACAGTAGCAAACACAAACATCATGAAGAAAACATAACAGCAGAGAGGTCAGGGAAAATGCTTGAAAGTATTGGGAATAGTCAGAATATAAAACTTTATTGCAAGCTTTGAACCACTTGCAAAGATCTCTTAAGGTCATTCATGTTTTTTGTGTGTTTTTGATAGTTTGCCACAAATCATTCAGTTTGCACTACCAGCATGTAGTGGAAGATGCTTTGGTCACATGAAAGCAAACGTGCTGCAGCTGGTCAAAGCTGAGAGGAAAAATAAAACAAAGACCACGGACATGTTTTCTTACTCTATTTCATATAGGTCAATACAAACAGCACAGCAGCAATTTCCTTGATATATTTTTCTCTTGCACATTAGCCAAGACTATCAATATACTCTGTTTTGGTCTGTCTGAAATCCATTGTGATCCTCCTTGTCCAGCTCTTGCCCTTAATAACTGCAGCTAGAGAGTGTTGCTTACCTCTGGTTATGCATTAAGTATGTATTTAAGAATAGCTTACAGTGCTGCCAGATCATCCTGGATGCCAACTGAAACTGGTGCCAACTTCAAAACAAATATAGATTAGAATAAGATTTTTAGGGTGCATAAAAGTTTACACTAAAGACCTAGAAATGTAACCACAACACAGCTGCAAATGGTATAAGTGAACAGGTTTAATAAACAGAGACCAAGTTTAATGTTCAGGACAAGATCATCACTTGTGACAGTGTGGGGAGAAAAAACAGACTGGTGACTTGAATAATGCAGAGGAAGTGTGAAAATGAAATGATCAGTTTACTAACCTGCAGTGCAGAATAGTGGGTGAGGAGGCAGTGACATCAGTGGGTGGAAGGCTGATAACCTTCTCGTTTTTTGTCTGCACAACATTTTCCTAGAGGTCTCATTGATAGATATGCACAACACAATTAAAACCTCAATGCAAAATCTAAACACTTGGTCTATAAACAGGCAGAAGTAATTCACAAAAAGGCAGATCCAGATATAATTATCAGACATTTTTGAAGAGAATCAGTTGTCAAAAGTGGGAGTAGAGGTTAAAGTCCAGATAACAGATAGGCTGTAGGGATATCTCTTGAGCAAGGCGAGTTAGGAATGATCCGAGGAAATGAACTTTGTCTATAACAAGAAAAAAGATCAGAGCAGGGAAAGAGGTATGGTTTTTATTAGCACAAGGCAGTTGGCAATCGGGCAAAGAGGCACGGACTGCAAAGAGCTTAAGTAGCACTAGTGAGTCAGGATTACAATTTGACCTGGCTCAGATGGCCTGAACAGGGCTGATAAGAGTATAGAGATTTGGCAGGAATAGCATGATAACTTGGAAGTGTTAAAACAATCACAGACATGGCATTGCAAAAGCATTTTAAATATAGGATGTTTATATAAATGATATTTTCATGTAGTTGTCATTCATTCATTCAGTGATGCAGATTATTTGTTTTGACTATTTTTATTTTTTATTGTGATGTTCTTTTGTTTCATGGTCATTCAAAAAGTTCTTATTGTAATTCTGTTTGAGATGAGTATCCCAGAACTCTTATTGAATTCTGGAGACTTACTTTACTGATGGAAAAACTTTTGAACAACTTTTTTTTTATCCTCAGCTTTGGTTAGATTATGTTGTCTGAGCCTGAGGCTTGTTGGAATATCCTACATGTTTTGTCAAAGTGAGCATGGGGAGCATTATAAAGGCAGAAATAGCTGCATGAGACAATGTTCTTCAGTGTCTGTCACCTTTTGTTGCTATCTGTAGCACTGATATTGTTTTGTAAGACGAGAATCTAAGCTTTTTTTGTCCCTTTTTTCTGCCTGTCTACCAAAATACAGAAATGTTAGTTTTATTCAGTCTTTTTTTCCAAAATGCTATTAGGATATTTGGTTAAGTTTTAGATTTACATTATTAAATATCTCTGTTAGCTTTGTCCTATTCTGTGAAAGACTATTACAGCATGTCACTGTCTCTGAGACATCTTTGTAGGCGTTTCTTCTGCCTATGCTGGAATAATCTTTTCGTTGACTCATAACTGGTGCATAGATTGGGGCACAATTAGTATCACAGATACACCCATTGTCTAGCAGTGCTGTAATTTTGCCACGTGTTGCCATCTGCTCAGGGCATACTGCCAGCAATCACTGGCCTGCAGGGAGCTGCCATAGCTGGCTCTCCGACCTTCATGCCGAAAACAGCCAATGTTTTGGATGCTCTAGTCTGTCCTGGCTCAGTTTGGGGGAGCCTGACACATGTTAAATTGATTAAGAGCATCTAAGCAGTAAATGCCTATTGGCATAGTTGCTGCAGGAAACCTGAATATGACTCAGCGTGCTCTTAAATGCACAGACTGTCGCCCTTTCTTTGTTCCATACATGTACACAGGGGGACATTTTTCATTAGCTATTATTGCTTTCACTGCAAAGCCATCAGGCAGATTCAAGTGCAACTCTCCATCTGCTATAGGTTTGTGTTGTTTACTGAGCTTGAAGGGATACAGTTGCATGTAATTCAAACCTAAGTACTAGTAGCCTGCAAAAAAAAACTGGCCATTGCCTGCTGTCTGTAGCCCTTTTTGATGTTGAGGCTTAGGAATGTAGGCTAAATGCTTATTTTCAGGCTACGTACTTATCACATGCCTGCTGCACCTCATGGAGAAGGCAATTTCCTCTGAGGGAAAGTGCAAGGTTTAGGATTATAGTTGAAAATGATTCATTGAGCACCCACAGACTTCAACACAATCGGTGCACAAAAACACATGCACAATGCTTCTATGAGAACAGCTTTAATGATGCAATACAGTAGGCTTCTGTTGGTAATGTATCTTCAGACTTTTTTTCAGCATAAAACAGCCTACTTTTTGTTGGGCTCTTTAACCCCTATTACCTCTTTTAAGAAGCCCTCTAGTATTATCATAAATAATCGTATTCACCAATTAGTAATTAAATATGCTTTTTTCATTCTTAGTCTCTTTTTATTAATATGTGATAAAGCTTTGTATAATTAAACAGGCAACTATGAGCTTCTATTGTTTTACATAAACTTGTAAATTTGCTCTGTGTTAAAGCCTTTTGTGCCTCCAAACACTTGAACAGCAACCAAAACACAGACTTAAATTGGAGGCACAGAGATTGCCACTTAGTTTTTTGAAAACATTTCGACACCTATCCGGTAGTGTCTTTTAATTCTGTCTGCAATCTGTAGTTGGAGCACTGATGTATGGCATGGAGGTCCATCCTCCTAAGCAAATTCCAAATAAAGACCCAGCCATCATTCTCCTGGGTTGTTGGAAGTCTTTTGTCATGTATGGAATATGCGTTTGGCCATTTTAATTATGATCAGAGTTCTTATGTAATTTCTTTAGAATAATTTCTAGGACCAAATTATAGATGCTTGGAAGTTTAATTTCAGAATCCTCCCCCTTTGTTTGGGGATGGCTTTTCCCTTTTAACAAAGATGGCTTCCTCGATTCGCCTCTCTGTCTAAAATCTAAACATTTTTTCCTCAAAGGTGTGTGCTTTATTCTTGAGGTGTGAGCATACAGCTGAATCTTGTCCAGAGCTACTTGGTCTCTTAAGCTGCTACATAAGATAAATAAGGGGGGACCTTGTTTATTAGGAATAAAATAAGTGTAATTTTTGATGAAAATGTTAAATGAAAAGAAAACACGTTACTATTTTTTTTTTCCCAGAACTTATTGCTGTCCCTCTATTACAAGACTAAAAACATTACCAAGGTCTTTCAGCATTGATGCCTATAATTGAGAGTTTGAAGACATCATCCTCAAAAATTTCAATTTGGGCTGATATTTGTAATTAATTAAAAAGGTCCTCCTTTAGTGAAAAGAAAATTTTAATTTTCCTGTCATAGAAATCCTCTTTTTGCAGGGAGTATACTGAAGTAAACAAAGATCCCACTGCCAAAGCACTGCAAAAGAGACCTTTCTGATTTTTCTAACTACTACTTTATTTTTCCTCATTTCTTCTCTGCACGAAAATCTTCATCAAGGACAACTTTACTTAACAACAAGACTGCTTCCATAATTTGTACTGTTTTGATGTCTAGTACAGTGATTAGTGTACTAGCTGTGTCTTTCGTAGATGGGGCCGCCTGTGGAGCTGGCTGACAGCTATCTCTTATATCTCTGCTTCTTTCTGTATGTCTGCTTCTGTCTCCTTGAACCCCAGTCGGCCTCGGCAGATGGCCGCTCACACTGAGCCTGGTTCTGCTGGAGGATTCTTCCTGTTAAAAGAGAGTTTTCCTCTCCACTGTTGCTTACATGCATGCTTTGTGTGAGGGATTGCTGTTGAGTCAATGAGTCGTTGAAATCAGCTCATTTCCTTTGGTAGAAAACTTTTAACCAATCCGACTGGATGATCTAATTGAATTCTCTGTAAAGTGCCTTAAGATTACATACTGTATGTTATGAATTGGCACTATATATACAAACTGAATTGAGATTATGTTGCAGTTTCTGACAGTCATATTTAAATTCTCGCCTCATACAATCAGCTGAGATCAATTTACAGGGGTCTAACTAAACATGAAAAATCCAGTGACATAAGTAGAATTTTTCTAAGCTTTTCACCCCCTTTTTGTGTGTTTGGCAACTGAGTTCTCCAGAGACCCCCAAAAAACTGCCACATTAACTTTAAAAGGCTCAGTGGCCCACAAGCTCAAAGTGATTTATTTTGACCAATCAGCCAAGTGAATCTGTGCAGAGGTCTCCAAAGCGTCTTTAACTCTCTTCATCATCAGAGTTTCTCCTTGTTTGGCCTATTCCACCCCTGGTTGGTAGTCTGTTGAAAAGCCTCACATTCTGTTTTCTTGGCAAGTGCTGAGACCTCGGAGGAACGCTTATTCTCATGGTGATTCTTCACTCATGAAACCCCGTGCTTTTATCCATCTTTTTCTTCACCCTCCACTTTGCTGGGCAAGCTTGACTATGTTTGGCCTGTCACTTCCCTGGGAGACTAAATATTGGGCTCTAAAGAATGAAATCTGGATCCAGTATTTCTCTTTTCCTCTGAGTATTTTCTTGGATGAAAAAGGGAGGTATTGGAAGTTGTTAAATAATGATTTTTCGGACAGTGTAATTGTAGTTCTGTATGTGAAATATTTAAACAAATGCAGTTTGTTGACTACTTTTCAAACTTTTATTCACTTTGTGGGAGTTTAAGATATTTGATTTTATGCAACATAATTAATTGAAATAAAATCAGCCACATCCCCTCTGGGAACTGTAGATTGCCCGCTATATATGTACATTAGACCAAAAAAAAAACATTCTTTGCGTGTCTTTGCAAATCTGTGCAGAAAAATGACCCCATTGTACTGCAATGCTGTGCCTGTGGCAGCTTCTGTCTCTTCTGTCAGTTAAGGCAAACACAGCGAATGTCTCCAGGTGTGTGTCCATGTGTGCATACATATCAGCCCAGTGCACCTACCTCTCCCAGTGCTGTGTGACCTCCATTGATGCCCTCTCAAATCCTGGGAAGAAAGCTGGGGAATAAGAAATTAATTGCCAAACAATGCATAGCTGCCATCCATTATGGCTCTCATCATGTCAGATGATATCGAAGCTTAGCGGATGCCTTGCAGCATAATTTATTAACCCCCCTCCCCTCGCCACCACCGGCACCTTTTCAGCCTTTCCACATCCCAGTTGTGCATTTTGATGGATTTGTGGGCTTGTCTGAATAAGATACTATTAAAAGACAGGACTTCCATTGTATTTTCTAGCCTTGCCACAGCATGTGAGAACTTGTGCAGCAGTGTTGGCAAGAATCCAAACCTTAACAAATGGAAACTCACTGATCTTATCCAAATTTATTTGGTTGTGTTTTGCTTACAACTCAATAAACAATTTATTTTGGGTTTAATAAAGTAGTTATTCCTGAAAGCATTCCTCTATTTGGACTGCGTATGCTTTTTAGTTTTCTGAAATTTGAAAAAATAACAGTTGAATAATTAAAATATGAAGAGTCTCCAAAATCCAAGGCATAAAGCAATGTTTGGCATTTTACCAGCAGCCTATTATAAAGTCATGTTTTACTCTTAACAACTTTTTGCTCTTAAATTTATAAAGTAATACTATTGAAGTTGCAGTACTGATACCTCATGAGAGTTTAAACCAAAAGACCAGCTACATTTTCTCATATTTAAACAAATACAAACACACAATTCAGTTTTTACTGCATAGCAAAAAGAGGCAAAAGTCCAAAATTGTAGAATCAATCTGAGAACAAGCCTTGGAAAAGGAACAGAGAAAACAACCCAGTTAAATGAGATGCAATGTAGTCACTTTTTGCTACCATTGAAACCATATCTACTTTGTCCATTTTGATTAATCTGCCAATAATAAAACCAAATTGTTTTTGTTCCATATAATTGTTTATTTAAGAAGACCTGTATTTTTTGGTGCAGGTTTGACAGAACAGCCAAGAGTCTCAAAGGTTCCCAGTTCCATGCAGACACCCGGTATTATTTATTTTTTTCTTGTATGTGCTGACCTGGTGTAGCATCCTCTTAAGTCATTTATCTAAAGGAAGATCAAACAAATCTGGGGATGAAAACTGCGTGCAACCTTGTGCAAGTTTCACTGTATATTATTTAGACGTCCTGTTAAAGAGAAACAAACAAACAAACTAAAACAAAATATTCCACATTTATTTAATTATTTTTTGTTCTGTTGCTAAGTTTGGCTTATGTTAAAAAAAAAAAAAGGAAAAGGCCCCTGGGAATTGACATGGACAATCCTAACTATTAGCTGAAGCTGTGGCACACAGTTGGTGATCACCAGTGTTGCATTTCACAAGTTATGGGTCAGATCTTTGCAGGAGCCTTTTTTTGCAGCTATTCCTAATTTTCATGACTTTTAGATAACCCTCATTTAAGGCAAGGTCATTTATGAAGGTCTTCTCTGCAGACCTAGCTGTTTGCTGGAATTTGGACCTAGCCAGTGTTATGTATGATGGATGTAAATAAAACAGTCAAAATAATAGGATTTAATAAATGACTGGCACCTCCTCTGACAGGTTGTTTTTCTCGAGTTGCCACAGGAGTAACAATTTCTGCTGAGCCTTGTTTCAAACAGTGACTGTGTCTAAGAACTCTCAGGTAGAGAAAGTAGGGTTCCAATGAACCAGAAGTGATCTACAGTATTTTGATTGTTGCAGAGTATGGTGAGGCGATTAATCTTGTCTGGTTGTTCTGATCGCACCAGTTGACCAGCTGATCCATCTCCTGTCTGTATGTAAACTCGTTATTCACTGCAGACATGGTTACATATAAGAAATTTGTGCAGGGTTGAGCTCAGATGCTTAAACTCCAGGCACTCTAAAGATTTCATGACCACAGACATCAAGACAACGGGGTTTATAGTGAGTAAACCCTGTTTTGGTGAGTTTTCATTTGGACTATGGTGGTGGTGTAACACTTGAAGCAGTGTGGAACCTTTTCCAGCTCAAAACAGTTGTTGAAAATGTAAACAACAATAAAGACCAGGTGGTGAGTAAAGGCTTTAAGGCATAGGCATCAGATATCATCATGTTCTAGTGCTTTCCTTGTCTTCTGATTTTGAAAAAGGCTATTAACATCTACCTCAGTGATTGTTGCTGCAGGCAGAAGGTCAAAGGGGACATGGGAGGGGGTTGTAAAGTTGTTGTTGGTGGTACAGAGGGTCCTTTTGTGTAGATGAATAGGTTTTCCCAACTGTGAAAAGTCTCTCTCAAAGATTTAACCAGGCATAAACATACAAAAACTAAAATTAAGAAGTAATTGGGTTCAGCATGAGGATAGAAGACTATTTACTGTCTAAAGCTTGGCCCCAAAAGCCCTTTTCACCTCTCTTTTGATCTTGAGTCAGCCAGAGTTTCTCAGAACCTGACGAGCATACTATACACGTGGAAGCGGTAAGTCATATAAACCGGATCCATTTCATAATAGCATTGCAATTTTCTCTCCTGGAGTGGAGTCGAGCAGGCTTATCTAATTGTGGAAGGCACGAGCCCTGGGATACAGAGAGAGAGGCTAATTAGTTAGAAATGAATGCTTTGAAATGAAGCACAAAGCTCTGTGTGTGGTAGAAACAGACTTCATGCTTTCTGTGAGATTTAGGAGGAGCTGAAGCGGAGCGTGAATGATAGGAGGGTTCTGGTGCTTCAACAAGGCAGGAATCAGGAGAGTACCAGAGTTTACTGCTGACTTTTATGAATGAACAGGTTGATAGAGTTATAGCAGAGTGTGTGTGGTTTATGGTATGCTTTTGTTTCATTTGGTGGAGTTTTAATTAAACAATCATATTCCTGAAGATTTTGCTCTTTCCTCACTAGTGACCTGATTGAACTTTATGCATGATAATACCTACCATCACAGGACACCAAAAAATGTTTACCTATAGGAGTTTAAAAAGATCTTTGCTTTAGCGTATTATCATACTTAGAAAAATAGTTTTTTTAATCCTTTAAATTAACGTTAAAGATCTCAAGTGGTTTCTTGTCATCATTAAAGGCATTTTTACTTATCTTGTGATCCCTAAACTATTTTTTTTTATCTCTTTTTGTAAACTGGTTAACTTGACAACTCAAAGCAAAATATTACTGTCTTTTCCTCTAATGCTATAGTGCCTGGATGCTGTTACTGTTGTTCACTACTGGCTTTCTTTTTTATCCTCCCTGCATGTGCTCATTTCATGGAAAAAAAAAACATTTAATTCCGTTCAAGGGCACACTCCTCTTTTCTGTCCCTAGTCTCTATCTCATTTGTGTCCTTGTGTGTCTGCAGGTGTATTTAACATGCTGTATGTAGACTGAACCCTCTGAAAAATAATTCACCCGTGGACTTGGTGGGATCATACAGAAGAATAGAATTACATTCTAAACATGATTCCTGGTGACTTTGAATTAACCTCCTGCTGTGATAGACATTTCCCTAAGTCATATTTCTTCTGTACTGTCATACTGCCTTAAGGGCCGAACATTTTTTATCTTTATTACTTTAGAAAGAGAGGTAAACCAAAATGATCTCACTGTCTTTCGGCTTGGGATGAGAAATTACCAGATGAAATGGTTCACCAGACTTTGGAGTATTAGATTCTAGAAGGACAAATAAATAAAGAGGGATGACAAAGCTTGGACGAATTACATTATAGATCCCATAGTTTTCCAAAACTCGGACACCATTTCTTGATAAAACAAGGTTCTTCTGGAACTTTCCAGATACATTCCTGGAATTGACCTGAAACATATTGGTTACTTTGTTTGCACTTACCAAATATTTTTATCATATTTTTCCAAGATACTATCTAGAGCTTACAATACACTTTCTCAAACCTTATTATTTACCTTCCAAAATATTACCAAATATTTTACTGGTTTCAATCATTTTCCTTTTTTCTTCCACAGAACCAACTGGGAAAAGAAAAAAACATTCTTACTTTCTTAAAACGATCATTTTTTTTTACTAGAACTGTGGTAGAACTTATTTTTACCACAGCTTAGGAAAGGCAAGTTTATTTGTATAGCACAATTCAGTACATAGACAATTCAAAGTGCTTTACATAAAATAGACAACAGAATAAAAGAAAAATATAAGCAGAGTAAAAGCTAATAAACATTAAAAACATGAGTAAAACAGATCAAATAGTTGTAGCACAGCTTTAAACTAGAAATATCTAAGTTAATGGTTTAACTTCAACAGTAGAAGGCAGCTCTAAACAAATTGGTTTATAAATTTGACTTAAAATAATTCAGGCTTTCAGCAGTTTTACAGTCTTTTGTAAGTTTTTTCCTGAGCCTAAAAGCTAAATGCTGCGCACTGGTTCTGGTTGGACAAAGTAGGCTTGAACTAGAAGACCGTATGGTCTGGGAGGTTCATACACTGACAACAAATCTGTTATGTATTGAGGTGCTGATCCAGTCAGTGATTTATAGACTTAGTACCTACTATCCCAGAAATTAAAGGCTACTGCTACTACTCTACTAATCTTATAAAAGAAGAACACACACACATACTCACACACAAACAGCTGCAATTTTTAATTTTTATTTGAAATCAAAGATTTGAGCAGCTTAAAAAGTGGTTTTGGATGCTTTACGTAAAAGATAAGCATAATTTTCAAGTTTACCGCCACCATGATGTACCATTGAGTTCCAAATAACCCACACAGATCAAGGTATTCTAAATAGAATTATATACTGTATATAATACTCTACAGAAAATCTGTGTACAGGTGGCTTTTCATTGTTTTATACTTGCCTTAAGCCTTGCAGTTTCTAAAGCAACATGAAATATAATTCTGTTATATTAAGGCGATTTTTTATTATACAGATTTTATTTAAAAAAAAAATAAAATGTTAAGACATTAAAGCACTTCCCTGTAACACCGCATTCTCTTAATTTGAAAAATGGATCAGTGGTACACGGAAGTAAAGAAAGTGTGTTGATAATTTGTCCAACTACAATCTTTTGCATTTTAATATGCCCAGATGTGTTTCTAGTTTTCCCTTCATTAACATATGCTGGATTAATTTCAGCAACATTACTTCTAAATCTGTCTTCTTCACCTGTGCAGACATTCATTTATTCTAATTGGCCCCTCTGCATTCCTATTAAGTCACTAGCTTTAGAGATGGTTGGCATAGTAAGGCCTGTGTCGACCTCGATATAAGAAGATCAGATTTTCATCAGACATTCTGATGGTGCTGTCCCAGTCAGAAGCTAATTTTACATGTCATGACATTAATCACACACATTTCTTTTTTAAAACCAGTCTTTAATTTTGTAACTTAATCAAAATTGCAAAAATTTGTGTTTTCAAAAACAATCAAATAAAGAGATCAGCATCCTTGAGGAAATTTCACTCTAACCTGGCAAACCAAATTATTAATATGTAGCAATCAGATTTAGCTCTACACATTAATAATCTTGGAATAGTCCAATGGAATCTGTGTGAGGAAAGCAAGGACATTCAGAAGAAACTTACGAGCTGATTTTTTGCAGCGATAACTAGAGCCAACTTAACAAAGTTTGGTTTTAGTCAGGCATGGTAGCACCTTGAAATTGTAGGTTCTGACAAAACAGATGTAAAAAACAGAGAATGCTACGTGTGCATTCTCCTACGTTATCATGTTTATTTTGGTATGGCTGTGGGCTTGGCCACTCTTGTTTTTGTCACAGCTATAATGTCTCTCAAACCGTAATACTACAATGTAACCAGCCAAACTGTTTGGGTGGTTATTGGAAGGTTGAAATGGTAGCAGGAGAACAGGAAAATTAATTCTCCACTGTTTTTGAACATGAGACAGAGGGTCAGTTTTACAAAAAACAAACAAAAATAGGTTTTCAACTCTAAACAATAGTGATAATCTAGAATTGTGATGCTTAAAGGTGGCTGCTTGTTAGAGAAACTCTGCTACCTTTACTCCGTTTTTGGCTCAGAGTTTCATTTTTCTAATGTCTTTTGCCTCTGTTGTTGAGCACTGTGAAACTGGAGGGATTTTACTGACAGTTTTGTCCTTTTTTAAAACCTGTTTTAATGCCTAACCACAACAACCTTAGAAAGTCAAAGGAGGTGGGTTAGCAGTGCTCATGAACAATAGAGGGTTTCATTGAGGGGAAAGTTAATGTGAAGATTTGTCACTGCAAGCCAGATATTGACCTGTTGGCAGTTGGTTTTTGGTCATAATATCTGCCTTGAGAGTTTGCCAGTTCCCTGTTAATAACGGTTTACATTCAATCTTCTGCCGTTGCCGACATTGCATGTGATATAATCTGTTCCATTGTTGCTAAGCTACAAACACAACACCCAAATGGATTGGTGGCAATAACTTTTCATGTCAATCATGGTTCACTTTCTGCTACACTGCCAACATCCCAACAGTTTGTCAGCTGCTGTACCAGAGAAAACAGGACTTTGGACCTGTTTTATGCAAATATGAAGGAATGCTACATCTTTGAAGTGAGACCTCTTCTTAAGAAATCAGATTACAATCTTGTTTTTCTCTCCAGCAGAGCAATATCAGATATATTTGGTCAGGGAAAAACTTTGTGAGAAAGTTTGTGAGAAACTCAAGAAGATTTCGTCTGTAGGCATTACCATTGCCTGGATCAAAGACTACCTGGCAAACAGACCACTTTTTGTTAGACTTAAGGGTCAACAAGCAGTTAGCAGCACAGAAACACCACAGGGGACAGTACTTTCACCATTCTTTTTTACTCTCTACACCTCTGACTTCCAGTACCAGACAGAGTCATTTTACCTGCAGAAATACTCAGATGACTCTGCAGTCATTGGTCCAATATGGAGAAGACGCTGAGTACAGCGAGCTAATGAACAGCTTTGTGGAATAGTGTGAAAACAATCATCTGTTCCTGAATATCAGCAAAACAAGGGAAATGATTGTAGATCTCAGTGTCTTCAGTGCTTCCCCAGATCTGGTGCAAGACAGACTGATACAGAAGATCCTTCCTGCCTACAGCTATCAACACCTACAACTGGTTAAGAGAAAACAAAAATATGAATTACTACAACATTTAATTTCCCCTTGGGATAAATAAACAAATTTTTAATTTAATTAAATTGAATTAATATGTAACTAGTAGTGTGGTGCGCTAATCCAATTTGCCTTTCAGAGGTCTCAGTAAAATATAACTGCTATTTTTGGTACAGGATTTCAAAAGATCAGCAGATGGAACATATGCGTTGTAAATTATTTACTTATTTTCATTAAGGGAGTATAAATGCAACACCAGAACATTTTCATGTCACTGGCTAATGACAGGCGTTAAATTCCAGTTTGGTAAAACCTTACTGATTATTTATTATATCTAATAAAAAATAACATTTAACTGAACTGGAGATTTAAATATTTTACAAAGGCTATAAAAAAGGTGGATTTATGGATAAATGCTATGTTCTAGTTGACATGGTCTTGAGGAATACGGATCACCAGTCTAGCAAACCAACAGTCACAATATCCAGATGCAAAATAAGTCCTAGAAGACAATTCATGGGATATCTATGAAAAGTTGAGTAAGGAAATATGTATTTTCACAACCCATTTTTTCTCTCTACCATAAAGTATTCAGATTCTGTGTTAAACTAAATTTTGTTTCATTAGTTTTAAGCCACAATCCTCCAAATGATGAAAAACATTCATTTGGAAAATGTGTTTAATTATGGATTTCAGTTTTTTGAAGTAAATCACTAAATCACTAAACCGGACTGATGTACTTTTTACAATGACATTTAAATGTAATTGTATCTATGAATAACAGTGGTCGTTTGAGTGCATGTCTTTTGTAAATGGAACATCTCTTGAGATCCCTGAGCCTCCAGGCACTAAGCATTTGCAAAGTTTGCTACTACTTCAGGCCTGCATGTTAAGGTGTAAAATTAGTCTTGACGGTTTTCCCCTCAACAATTGTTGCCAAATGATATGGCCTACAGTAAAATGCATTGTTTTGTTTTGGAGGAAACTATTTCACAGCTTAACCTTCTCTCTATTTTCAATTTTGCATTATTTATTGTTATAAAATGGTGTGGAGTGACCCTCTATAGCGGTGTCTTAGATACAAGCAGACATTTAATACCAACGATCTTTTAGTTAGTGGAAGGAAAAACAAATATTTAATCAACCAATGGTCTTGCTGAGTTGTCACATCGTTTAATCAACTTTGGCTGTCACTGAATGCTGTTAAACGTGGAACACATCGACTGCACATGGTTGTCGAGGTACCATTACAGCTTGTGGCAGCCTCTGCATCCCAAAATTGCTGCACTAATTTATACCGTCTCATTTTACCCTTTGCAAATGTACCCTGCCAAGATATTGTCCCATTGCAAATTGAATCTCATAGAACTTTTTTTCTTTTTTGTCTCTGTTATCTGAGCTCACTGGGCTACACCATGTCCATTAAACCTGCCAATGTTAAATTGACCTTCATTAAATTTTGTTTTGCTCTCCTTTCATACAGAGATTTGGATCGTTTGTCACTTCTGTCTTTATGATTGTATTTCGGCACTGGGAGGAAATGACAGCTGTCCCAAATTGCATTTTAGCAAAGGTCCAAATTGTGTGTGTCAGTGAGAAAGGCCTTTTTCATTCGTTTAGCGAGGCCACTGCAAGCCTTTCTGTTCCGAACCACATACTGTAATTAGATTGTGACATATAGAAATGCTGGCATAGTTAAACAGAGCAAAGATGGTGATTCAAATTCACAATGGTTATTATACAGTAGTTGGATGAATTAAGGGGTCAGGACTCGCTTCTTTTTGTGTTCTTTTACAATGCATTGTGAGGTTTATTTGTCTTGTGTGTCCTCAGACCCTATATGGGTTTCCAGGGTTTAAAGACTGAAGTTAGATTAATTTGGTAAACCTTTTTTCCCGATCAAAGAAACTGGAAGATAAATAAGGTATAAAAGGCATGGTTGATGTTCAAGAGGCTTGGAGCTGTGCATTCAAGTAGGAGTATAAAGAAAGCTTAGCTAGTGTAAAGGACAGTCTCTTAGTGAGAATGTCTTGGTGTTATTGTGATAGCCATTTCCCCCAGGTAAATAACGTCATTAGCAAACAACTCCTGGAGTGTAACCACAGGGTGGATCCACATCCAGGAAATGGGTATTCCACTTGGTCCTCAATGCCCCACAAATAGCATAAACTTAAAAAAAAAATCATATTGACTTGTGACAATATGGCCCCACTAGCAGCTTCATTTTGAATGCACAGCTGGAAGATTGTGTTTCCTGATGTGTGCGTGTGTGTGTGTGTGTGTGTGTGTGTGTGGGGGGGGGGGTCCTAAACTAGATTCCATGGATGCCCACTATAGTCACACCTGCCAGCTCCAACTGATCCTCTTTGAACTATACTCTCTCAAACTGACACATGGAAAAGGGGGTGAATAATGTTCTCTAGCATGTCCTCCCTCATATGGGTTTTAAATAGAGAACATTTCCTAATCGAAAACACAGCTTGGGTACACCTCATGGAAGATTTTTAAGACTTAACGTTTTGTTTTTCGTTGTTTTTCTTTTTTTTCCCTAACACAGTATCTGTCCTTCTGTGTTTATCAGAAACCTCCTCATCTGTCATGGTCTACATGGATGTCATGACTTCAACAATGAGGGCCACTACTCGACCTACCACTGTCACCCTGACAACCACAACATCCAGGACGACCACCACAAGAATGCCCATTACAACGACTGCAGTGGCTGTTTGGCCACGGTCAACAACCACAATGATATCCTCCATGCACACGCTAGTAGATGTCTTAGAGCCCAAAGACCATGATGCAGTGTCGCCTTCTGCCAGTCCTCCGCACATTAGGTTGGAATACTGCAATCCTATAGTAATGATGGACATCTCTTGGCCGAAGACCAGGCAGGGTACTGTCATCAAGATGCCGTGTCCATCAGGGACCATTGGTAAGATTAACCATATTTAATGCCAGATCTTTAAGGACAACACAGAAGCTGTATTTGTTATGTGAACTAACTCAAGCTTGACACTTGATAAAGACTATAGAAGCATTTAGGATTGTGCAGGCATGTTAAAAGTATGCAGTGGCAGTTTGTCAGGTCCATGAGGTGTCTTTGGCATCTAGGTACCATGCAACAATGCAAAATTTAGCGCAATATACACTATATTGACAAAAGTATTTGTTTACCTGTCGTGACTCGCATATGATCTTAAATGACATCCCAATTCTAGTAGGGGTTCAATATGATGGTCCACCATTTGCAGCTAGAACTGCTTTGAGTCTTCTGGGATGGGTGTCCACAAGGTGTAGGAATGTGTTTCTGTGAATTTTGGACCGTTCTTCCTTAAATGCATTTGTGAAGTCACACACTGATGTTGGACAAGAAGACTTGGCTGTCAGTTTCCACTCTGATTTATCACAAAAGTTTTCTATCAGGTTGTGATCAGACCTTTTGCAGGCCAGTCAAGTTTAACCACACCAGACTCTGCCATCAATGTCTTTATGGACCTTGCTTTGTGCTCTGGTCTACAGTCATGATAAAGAACCACACACCATAATCCCCTCTCCACCAAACTTTACACTTGGCACAATGCAGTCAGATAAGTTCTTTTCTCCTAGCAACTGCTAAACCTCAAACCTCAGACTTGTCCATCTGATTTCCTGATGGAGAAGCCACTTTATGGCTGAGTTCCCCAGCACTTCTGTTTTCTTCTGTTTTCTTATCCTACAGCTGACTGCTGACAGTGGAATATTTAGGAAGGAGAAAATTTCATACCTGGATTTGTTGCACAGGTGGCATCCTATCAGGGTTCCACAATGGAACTCACTGAGCTTCTTAGAGCGACCCATTCTTTCACAAATGTTTAGAACGGCAGTCTGCAGGCCCAGGTGTTAGATTTTATAAACCTATGGCCATGAAACTGATTGGGACATCTGGTTCCAACAATTTGGATGGGTGAGCAAATACTTTTAGCAGTTTAGGGAATTTTATTGTTGTCTAATCAGGTTAGATACAACCAAGAGCCTTGTTTAAAAATCAATGTGCAAAGCTGCAGTTCATCTTTATAATTAAACTTCTCAAAAATGTTCTATGACAAAACTATAAAATAAGTAGTGGTGTAATGAAGGCACTGAAAATAAAACTGTACGTATGTAAGATTTATTAATAATCAAAGACAAACCCAAACATCCAGGTATTGAAATCAAAGAGCCTCTGTCTATTAAATAAAGATACTGTTTCTCTATTTCCTCTCTCTGTGAGAATGTCAATGTTCTCCTTAGGAGACCTGGTCTGCTGTGGGTTGCTTGTGTTCCTTTTTGTTTATGTTTACACTCCTTGCGCAACCCAAATTTGTTCTCTTCCTGTCTTCCCCCCACTGACTATTCCCAACTCACTGATGTCTCTTTCTAAAGATAGCATGAAGTCAGATTTGTCTAAATTCTATTAACTAAAACAGCAAAAAGCTGTAGCTCTATTTTGTATTGCACTTCAGAATAGCTGTAAATAATTTCGTTCACAAGTCTTTATAAGGCGTTAGAACATTGTTCATGATGATATTTTCTGTCTTTGCATCAATACGAACAGAATATGTTTGTTTCTATTTGATGGAAATAGAAACAAAAATATGACACTAAGCGAATGGCTTCAATAGCTCTTTTCCTGACTCTGTCCAGTTAGGAGAATAATAATAATAATAATAATAATAATAATAATAATAATAACCTTTATTTACTAGGAAACAACCTAATTGGGATCTATTTTCAAGTGCCACCCAAGGCAATATCGGTCTCTAAGGAGTACTTTTGTTAAACAGAAAACGTAGAGTCCACAAAATAATAGAAGTTAATAATGCAATCAATGAATATCCTTTAAAAAACAGAAGCCATATACCAGAAACACTTTCTATGGTGGAGAAAAGCAACTAGATGGCAGCCATAACTTTATTAATTCCTTTGGCCAACAAAGTAAGTATAGAGGCACTGGGTTGGATGTACTTTCTGTCAACACAAACCAAAGAGTTCTTACAATAATTCTGGTAGTATAGATGTATAGCATTTTCATCGAGAACAGGGATACAGCTAAACACAAAGGACTGGGTCAGGAGTATTTTTTATGGGAAAAAACACAAAACATAACATGTTAACCAACTTTTATTTTTTCATGTGCCCTTTTTTGCTAACATGGCTCTAGGAATAGATGTCCCAGAGCCAGATGATAGACCAACAGCTTTGCTTTCACAAGCAGACCATTATAAGTTCCATCTTAGGGTTACGCTTGTATATGAAACTTAATTGAAAATTATTCAGGGAGTAAAATCATAAACAACGGAGATGGAGGGGTAGGTGAGAAAGACAGAGGGGATAAGAACTAAGGAGATAGAGAAGTAGATGAAGACGAGAAAGAGTTTGTGAAAAGAGGAAACATAAAACAAAGCAAAAAATAGATAACACAGAAGATATACAATGACTCCTAGTCTGCTTTCACATTTGTATGAAACAAAGGAAGAAAAGTGAGAACATAACACCAAACAAGACAACAGACAAACAAAGGACATATCAAATAAAGTTTTGGAGCAGCAGGTATCCCTTAGATAGCCATGTGTGCATAAACCAAAATATATGGTGATTGCTCAGTATTATTCTGGGCGGTGTAAATCTGTAGCTACAGCTTAGTATTTGTTTTTAATGTGTATCCGTGAACACCTGGAATCAAATTCACATAGTGTGTATGCATTGACATGCTTGTGTGTAAAGGATTTACAAAACTTCTTCAGAAGAAAATAGGCTCAATAGCAGATGTGGGCTGTCCCAGAATGGCCCTACAGGACCTAGAAGAGACAAGAGAATAAAAGTCCCCGATTTCCAAATGCACTCCAGGTCCTGGGACACAAGGAGGGCAGACGCAGGGAGAGCCACACCCACCAGCAAGGGGTGGACAAGAGCACACACAGCCCTAGTCCCTAAGGGATCCAACCCCATAGGCCATAGTGGGTCCCATGGCACTATGGCCATAGCAGCAAGCCCATGGGCTCTGCTGTCGGCTGTTCAAGCCCAAGGGGTGACAGCCTAGTCCAACCACGGCAGATGAGAACATCACATCTATCCAGTCACATTCACACAATCCCACTCTTACACCCATGCGGACATACACAAGCACTCAACGCAGACACACATAGGGGTAGACACTAAACATATTCTTACATTTTCCATTCATACACTATCTTCATGGGTCTAGGGGCCAATTTCCCTATGGAGAACAGATCCACAGACCCAGGAGGAGATCGCCACTCTCCCCAGTGCCGGAAGGGGGCAGGCAAAAAAGAGAGGCTGGAAGTGATACATCTGGGCTTTTTGCTGTTTCAGAACATCTTCATGGTGCAGACAAAGCAGCCATGTTGCAGTTTTTTTTGTGATATGAAGTCTGTTTGAAGTGCTAATAGCAGATGCACATTCTGGAGATGGAGTGTTTATTATCTTAGTCAACTTTATTTGTCTTAAATAAATTTCTTTCTAACCAATATAACTTTCCAGTTTAATAAGAAATGCTAGGTATATATGTTTAATCATGGAAATTTCTGAGATTTTTCTTGCAGATCTTTTTTCATTTTGCAATAGTCCTAATACTGTCTTATAAAGTATGCTCTTTTCACTGCCTTTTTATTAGTTTAAGTAATTGTTGCTTTGTTTTCTTTTTTAATTCCACTTTTAGAGAAAGCATTCACATGCATGTGACACAATCAGAAATGTACAAATTGCAGAGATTGCATATAGTTTTAAATTTAAAAGCAAACAAACTAAACCAAACCTGTAGTACACTCATATTCAGCTTGGGACCCAATCCGTTCATCAGTCAGTGCACAGAAAGAGGAACGCACATATACATGCCGTCTTCATTAATGGAGCAACATCAGTTCTCATTGAGAACTCACTAACAGCCAACACATGGCACAGATAAGAGGAGCCGGTACCCCACCTCCCCCTCTCAGAGCACTCTTCAAAGCTGCTGCACTTCAGACAGCACTGTCAAGCAGAACACAACCGTGCGAGCTTCCTCTGCCACTCTTTGAAAGTTCTTCGAGCTCCCCCTTCCATCTACGTCTTTTCGTTGGCTGTCACTCTGTCTCTACCCCCCCTGACCCTCCCCTGACTCCCCAGCCAACGTCCCCTTTCTCTTTTATGCTCCGTTGTCCTGTCCCTCAGCTTAGTGGGGAGATGCAGAGTTGCTTATCGTATAAACCCATCAAATACACAGCTGTCTAAGGTGGACTGGGAAAAGAAATTATATGTCAATCAAAATTTCTATCTGTTAATGCAGACTGTGTCAACCTGCAACATCAACCCCCTCCTCCCTCTGTATACAAGTAGGAGTAGTTCAGTGTGAACATGCAGCTTTTGAATATCTAAGCAATGAAGGTGCATGCATGGAATGTAAAGGCAAAGTAGCAAATTATATATGAAACATAAGTAATGTAAATTATATTCCTCCTGTTCAGTATCTGGCCATGATGATGCAATTGGTTTACTTTAAAGCGAAAAGACCTGTTAATATTGATGTCAAAAGGTACAGCATAGCATGATTGGAGAGGATTAACATATAACCACATAGATGACTGATACCTACTTTTAATAAATTCATTTATAAAGCTAATCTTTCAGCCGAGTTTTTCCTCCAGCCTGCTTTGTTGCCCTTTCCTTATGGTTTCACCCACAGAGACTTAAGTGGCACCTTTTTGTTGTATCTGCTTTCTTATGCAGGGCTTTAATAGCAAGGCGAGCAAGCACTGTCTGACTGTTAATGATTAAATACAGGCATTGTCGGGACGAGTCCAGCAGCAGGCCCAGAGTGAAACAGATTCATATTAGCCCGTTTATGATAGAAGCATCCAATTACAGTTCTGCATATTCCATTAATTGGTTCACTTAGAAATGTTGTTTCCTTGCACACCTTTTGCAAATAACCAAAAGGGCTTGACACATAGAACACTCAGGCAGTAGACGAGGGACTATAAGGCATTGTGTGGTGTGTCAGTCTGTAATGGGAAAAAGGTATTGAGAAAAAATGGGAAATGCAGATAGGCTGATTGGTTAGAATAATACACAAAATACACACATACAGAGAACAAAATGCTATTTTTCTCAGACTCTAAAACCACTTTTCTGCTGTCTTTCCTATGTTCAAAGGTGTGGTTTCATTCACATGCTTGGGTCCAGAAGGATATTGGGACCAACAGGGGCCTGATTTCAGCAACTGTACGTCCCCATGGGTCAACATCATTAACCAGAAGGTAAAAGAAATCTTTCACTTCATACCATCTTAAAAATTTTGGAAAAGTGATGAATTTGCACTTATTGTTGATCTTGGGAATCCTGGGAATTGATCCTCAGAAATCTGAGTGGCCTCTCTTCGAAATAACAGATCTCGATGGTTCATACTTAGAAACAATCCTGATATGTGTTTTGACCCCATTTAAGACCTTATGACATATTTAAAATCTGCTCTTTAACTGAGATCTCAGGACTGTTATATTTTTTTGGGTTTCGGTCGAGACTTTGACATCAGCCATTTTAGTGAGCTGCTGCTGCTTCTTGATTATTTTACTGAAAACTGTAAGGAAACCATTAAGAACATAGTCTAACTTAACAGCATAACCCATGTCTTGTTTTGTCAAGAAACCCTTTATTGAGGGAATGTATTAACATAGCGAAAAGCTGGAACAGGAATAGATGTCATTTGGATTCTGACATAAATCAACTCCACATTTGCTTTGTTATGGTAGAGAACACTGTACATGCTGTAATATATAAAGCTGTGTGTATTGTCTGAAATGCTATAGTGCATGAGGAACTAAGCTGAACAGAGAGTCATCTTGGTGACTAAATGTGGCTTTTAATTGCTGATTTCCTATAACCAGTAATGCTTAGGATCTCAATACTAACTCTGGCTAGGCTTATGACCTCCCACCCTTCTGTCAATAACATTTGCAGCAGCTCTCAGTACAAAAACATCTCTCACACTCAGTAAACTCTACCTTTTATCGTCTATTTCTTTGTTTGCTCATATTTAGTCGATTAATAATATTGATTTGCCAGACAGTGTACTCTACAGAAAGCTTATCCCTTAGTATGCAAACGCATGTGTTTAGATTGGAGTGAAACCCAATCCAACTAAATAGCACTGTGTAATAGGCTCCTGTAGTTAAGGCTGTATCCAGGCTGTGGTCCCACTACAACATGATACAGCGGTTATTGGCTCTCTATATTGCTCAAGCACAAATGAGTTGTATTGCTGCTCTGCAGGCTATTACGCAAAGACTCATTTCAACCTTCCTACACTTCAGTATATAATTGAATCAAAAAAGAAAAAGATGAGAAGGTGACTGCCAGTGAGGATCTATGTTCCTGCTTATATATTGCAAGCAGTGGTAAAAATGTTCCACCTTAAGCGTGCTATACCCTGAGGCACGCATGTTATACCAGTTATGTTTTACTCTACAGTGGAAACTTAGCCCATCAGACTGAAAGCAGATTGCAGATATAAAAGGAGAAAGGCAATTGGTAAAAGAAATAATCAGCTGTATTTGTGAATGGTACATTTATTTTGTTGACTACAATATAACTGGAAAATAAATGAACAAATGCAGCAAAGTTACTTTATGTTTACTCTGTGGCTCTGTACAGCAGAAGCAGTAAGAATACTGTTGTGTTATCCAAATTACAAAAAAGGCTAACTTGAAAAAGTAATATATGTATTTTAAGGATAAAAAAAAACTTTAGAATTTTTTACATAATTCAAAAGACACGACAGTTGAGTGGTACGCCTGTCTTGGTAGAGAAAGAAAGTCTCTAATGAAGATCAACCCTTCAGGGATTTGGAAAGCCCATCTGCTGCTTCGTTATATTATATCCATAGCGATTGTCCTGTGAGTATCACAGCTCATTACCAGATGTTTGGTAGAAAAAATGAGAATGGACGATTTAGATGGTAGAAAGGAAACAAAATGACACCAGACAAGCAGAAAAGGGAGGGAGTAAGAGACAAAAAGAGGAAGCAGAGCTATTTACCCACCATCTCGAGTCTTCTCATTAGGAGATGAGCGTAGGGAAACCAGGGACAAAAACATCTTCCAAAGACATGTTCCTCAGCACACACACCCACTCACGCACACCCACACACACACAGACACACACACACACACACACATCAGCGAGGAGCAATTTAAGGAGTCTAATTACTTCCCTAATAAACTCACTGGCAAAGATGGCAGGTAACGCTACAGTAAAACGGGCTGATACACTTTTGACTAACGTCTTAGTTCTCAGAGTATTAAATCGTTGTATGTTCCTGATGAGTTATATAATTAAAAAAACAATGCCTTTCGCAGGTAGTTGCACCACTGGTGAGGATGTGTCAAATCATCTTACCTGGTCATAAAATTGTATTTCTTTAGTGTAATTTTTTAAGTGGATTCTGAATTAATAATTGATTACTTCCTATTTCCCTGGAGAGTTAATATTTCATGACAGAGAAGGACGTTTCTCTTGGCCATTCTTTGAAAAGAGAAAAACAGAACTCAAGCGTGCCCGATGTGTCATGGTATTTACAAATTAGTAAAATGGCTACAAGAGAATAGCTACTCACCTAAGGTCACCCATATCTATGGTCAATAATTAAGTTGTGTCAAAAGAAAAGGAGGAGCCGAAGTGTTGCCACCACAGTCACCAAGGAAGTGATGAATAAAAAGAAAAGAAACTCTAGAGCTTTGTAGTAATGAAATAAATGCTTAAGACACAAATTTTGTTATCAAGCAAATTAATTGTTACCTGTCATTTTAAAGCCTTGGCTTCAATGAAAACATCAGTGTTTAGGATATCCTTTTTAATGTTTTTTAAGCTCAAAGAAAACTTCAATAATTATATAAGAACTATACTATTGGATTCCAAACTTATTCCTTTTTTGACAAACCAACAACTTACAAATTAACTGACAATTGAAAGATGCCAATTAACCTAGCCTGAAACTGAACCTCATACATTAAATAAACAAAACTGTTTATTATTGCACCAGCTAATTAGTTAAAATATTTAAGCCCCATGTTTTGTTTTGTTTTTTTTACTTTTGGTGCTCTTTCATAACTTTTTTGTCTTTCTCCTTGACAACCTTGTCGGCTGTAGTTAAAATGAATGGACTCAGATTTATTTTTGCCTTCGCTAGTTTGAAATTGCATACTTTCTTACCTAAAATCCTCTCATTTCAGGTACTATCGAAAGTAGTGAAGCATAAATCAAGATATTCTTCACAAGCCATTAAGGATCCTTGGATAAGATCCCTTTTTTCTGCAACTTAAAGCCAAAATTCTACTTCATCACTGTGTTAACTTGTTAAAATAAACTGTACAGTATTTAAACGACTGTTTCATATCTATAAGATTACAAAGAGAGTAAAAAGTGAGATTTAATATAGTAGTGTGTGGTGCTCTTTGTAGTTTCCCCCTCCTTGGTTTTCAGGATTGAAAAATGTTGCTTTCTTTTAAGTAAGGCAGATGTGTCCTTTGGTCTATTCCTTTAATCTCTTTTCATTACAGCTGTTTTATGCAGCAGTTTCGATGGAGCATGGATGTCAATCTATGCTGCATATAACTGTAAAATCTAGTTATTCTGTTTTTTCTCATGGATTTAATTAAAAAGAATTAAAAAAAAGACTTAACAATAAAATGATCTCTTATTTTGTGACCCCTAAAACAAAAAACCTTGGGGTATAAACAATGAACTCACTCATAACTCATAAATAAATATATTGTTTTCCCTTTTTCAAAAGGCTGTACATACACTCTGCATTAGCTTTATAAATGTATAACGGTGTCTGGGAATATTCTCTCAATGATTTTATAACTGCAGATACAACATGTCTCCCTGGTGTACACTCAACTGTCTGAGTAGCGAGCTTAGTGTACATACATTAATTTTCTGCAATATTAAAGCTTCAGGTAAAAAAAAAAAAAATATTTTGTGGGTTAGATATTTTTAGATTGCGATTTATCTTGCATCCCCTTGTTGCCAATGCACATGTTTTAAGTTTTAAAAGGATACCTTAGATTTAATTTTAAGCAATAATGTGAGTTAGTGTCTTCATTGAAAGTTTAATTACATTTTTGTTTCTAGATAAAAGCTGGAGAGACAGCAGCAGTTATTGCTAGAGAGCTGGCAGAACAAACCAAGAGCAACCTTCATGCAGGTGACATCACCTATACCGTGAGGGCTATGATTCAGCTGGTAGATCTGCTCGACGTCCAGCTGCGAAACCTCACGCCAGGCGGCAAAGACAGCGCAGCAAGAAGCCTCAACAAGGTACTGAAAAACCCGCTTTCAAGCTCAACTAAATTTACTTTTCTTTTGCCTTTAAATATATTCTGACAGTCTAACAGGCTGGGTAAACATAACCTGCAGGAAACAATGACCTATTGCTCTTATTGTCAACACTGTTCAGATCCATGTATTTTAAGGTACAAAATAAAAGAAAAGAAAACTAATTTGGAGAGTTTACTCAGTTCCAGCCGTGTGTTTAAAATTTGATGTAATCTGAATGTGATAAGTTTGAATTATTTAAAATGCCGTCGATGCAAAAGAAACTATTGCACATGGTCTTTTTACTCCTTGATCTGTAGTAAAATGCTCCTACAAAAACATTCAAAATTAAAATAGGATATAGTCACAGATTACTATGACTTTGGCAATAATAGATCAAGATTTAAATGTCCTCGATATTCTAACATGGGATTTTATGAAAGAGAGTGAGAAAACCCAGCTCCAATACTCAGCTATGTTATCCAGTAGAAGCATTATGTTAAGTTAGAACTATTTTTACAGCAAATCTTTGGATCTCTTATTTTTTTTTACCATTTTTGGAGTGGATAATGCCAGTGGGAACCAATCCTGTACCCTGGCATAGTTACAATTTCTATTCTCGGCATGGATCATCCATACCCTTAGCATTGTGAATGCGTGCCAGTTCCCAGCATTCCGAACGCAGGAAGAGGTGACATTTTAGTAGACTAATATGAAAAAAAAAGGAGAACCAAAACACACTACATTATAGAGTGGCGTGTTTGCTGTTTAAGGGTGTGTACAGAAAGCCACAAGAATGAGTTGTGAAGTTAAAATGTTTAGCAAGAGAGTGACAGAACAAGGATATAGCAGGTCGCTGGAGCAGTGTCGTCCGTAGTGTTTGGTCTGAATAGAAATGCAAATGGGGATGGATTACTCTATGTGCTTTAGATCCTGTAACAATCTGCAAAAACTTCATGATGTTCTTTGTCCCTGTCTAAAAATTCTCTCCTTGAAAGCAAACCATGGCAATGGACAGTTGATCCCTGAAACGGACCAACGATATAAATGCACCTTATTGAAATATAACTTTTTTTTGTCAAATTATCCCCCAGAATAGAATGTGCAGCCTCAAACACACTCTGTACAATCCTGGCCCCCAGTATGATTCGCCACTCATGGTTTTGTTATTTTGATGGGATATACAATAAGGTTAAAGCATTGTGGCAGTCTTATTTTAGGCCAATATTTCTGATGCCCTGTTCTCCATTTGTGTTTGGATTTTGTGTGAAGACATTAGTCTATAATTTACACATACCTTTTAGTTTTAATGCCAAATCAGCAAATTTGATGCATATTAAGAATAGATTAACAGTAGATTTTGTCTTTGTCTGTTGGGCTTCTATGTAATAACATTATCCCCTCATTATCAACAGTTCAGTAAAGTGAGTAAATACTATTTCTGTTGAGCAAAAAACATTAGGGAAATTAAAAACGTCATTCTGGGATTTGCTGGAGCACCTGTTCTCAAAATTATTTCTTTTTAAATTTGTCGGGCATTTTTTATTTTATTGCAGACACAGCTGTCCCCATTGAGCTTTAAGCAGCAGTTTTCTCCACCGGCCATAGTAAGGCTGTAAAATAAGATAAATAAATTCACATGGAACATCAAGAAGGGTTTATACAACCTTTTAAGAAAAGTTTCTCATAAAATTAAACATTTTAGCTAGAGGTGCTGTGTTAGGGATTGTTTTTTGTCTTCAGTATCTTATAAAGTAAAGGAGAAAAAACAGGTGTATTGAGTGGAATAACATAAAAAAGCTTTTACAGACAGGATAATTTATTTAAGAGGTCAGAGGCGGTCCAGTGATAAATTATTCTCAGCCCACAGATATACCATCAATGTTTGCTGCACTGTGGCACGATAGAGAAAAATGACCCTATAGCCTTTGCTTGTGTTAAGCTTCCATCGCCATTCAAAGCTCTCCTCTAGAAATCTTTTTCATTGCTCCAGTAGTGGTTGATTTGTTCCTCTCAAGTTCAATCTTTTTGACACAATCTGCAGTGAGCTAAACGAATTAAAGATCCTTTTTTTTTCTATTTGGGCAGCAAAGCACAACTCTCTGCCAGCTGACAATGAAAAGATTGAATTGGCAAACATCAAGATCAGTGCCGTTTTTGCGATCAAAGGGTAACTGGCTAACGGAAGAAATGGGACTATTTCCAGAGGAGTGGGCATGATGTTGGCTCCTTTATTAGAAAGTGGTTGTCTTTGCAGCTAATCTGATCTGGACTTAGTATGGTACCAGGCCCAGGATGTTAAAGCCACACAGTGGCTCTGGTGACTGTCTTTATCAGGACTCAATTAGAGCTCGTTCCTTCCCGGTGTGGTTGCGACTTCCAATCTTTGAGCCAGTGTTAGATGTAATTTATCAGGGAATTCTAAATTTCTTCAGTGTTAGACATGGCTAAGATGTTAACTAGCTCTCTGGTGTTCTCACAGGAAATGAAATAAATGATACCAAAATCAGGTTTATGAGCGCTTGGAAGTATTTCCCCACTTGCACTCTGTCTAATTTCTGGGCTAATTAACACTGTTTACACCATTTCTCCAAGATGGTGTGTAATTAAACCACAGTTGCCTCACAGCATTATTTTTCACTTTGTAGTGTGATGAATTCACATTTATACAAATAAAATGTTGTATTTTTTCTAATTAGCTCTATTTTTAGTTACTTATTGTTGAAAATTGAAACAATTTTAGTAATGGTATCCTTTAGTATGCTGAATAATTTGAAACCAATATTTTATTATTATATTATGATAGTTGTAGTTATACATCCAGCTCTTGAGAGAAAGTACAGAAGATAGACTTTTTTTTGACAAAACAAATCAAGCTTTTGACTTGGAGATCACTTTGTTTTATAATCTGTGAAAAGCATACAATATTGTATTTGCGGTCCTAATTCCTTACTAATTCCTTATTAATTTTTATTTTTATCTAAGTGGACCAAATACCCAAAATGTCGAAATGTCGTCTTTTTTTCAAAAGGTTTAATAAACTCTAGGCAGGTTTTAAATAACTTTAATTTGGTGTAGAACTAAAACTGTAGTCCATCTAAGCATTAGTCTAAGTATGTAAATGAGAAATGCTTTTAAATAGCGTATTATTTTTTTCCCTCACCATTGTTACAGGTTAAAATTTAATCTGCCTTCACCGTCTTATAATGCACCACAGGGGAGAATTCAAATTTTCCAAAATAACAATTTTACCTTGGTGACATCTCTTGTCTTTGATTTCTTACATCACTTTTTACTGACAGAGTGGACAGCGTTGGTGTAAACCTAACCTATACCCTACAACAAACTAGGGGAAAGTACCCTGATAACTGTCATCTTCTGTGTTGGTTTACCCTTTTTAGTGGGAATAGGATACGGAAAGGGAACAGTTTATCCACATGTGGCCCTGATCAGTCAATGAGACAGATTTTCTACTTTTTCTTTATGAATTTCTTTTTTTAATCAGTGAGATATTGCCCTTCCACAGAAATAATATGTTGCACCTGCATGACATTGTTTGGCCAAGTATAAAATTGTTTTGTGTTAATGCAAACTGGTGCAACTGAAGTTTTTTTTCTTACTGTTCCCTTCAATGTGACAGGAGTTTCAATGGATTTTGGAAACCCATGGGTAGATGCACAGTCATTGAAAATAACTTTTAGGGCTTTTTAAACTAGCTTAGATCAAGTTTTTCATTTAGTTTATCTTATGAAATTCAGATACATATTAGAACATCAAAACTAGTCCATACATTGAAAACTCTATATGGAGGACTAAGTGCATAATGCACAGATTAATCTACCATTTTGGCCAAATAACATAAAGGAATTAATGATCTTTAGTACGCTAGTGGCCTGCAACAGACTGGCGACCTGTCCAAGGTGTACCCTGCCTTTCGCACATATTCTGCTGGAGATAGTCACCGGATCCAACACAACCATGACAGAATAATAAGTGGGAGAAG
>JAUZNJ010040190.1:33279-94207 GCA_034780135.1 Jordanella pulchra | reverse complement strand
AGTCTTCTACATGCTTTGCAAGTGGGAAAACCTGAAAAATCAACAGTGTATCAAATACTTGTTCTCCCCACTGTATGTGAGCTATAACATCTAGTCCACATAAAAACACAACATTTTTGAGGTACTGAAAATTCTAAATGCCTTAAAATTTCTGTTTATGCTGTGTTCACAACTCAACAGGCCCCACACATCTTTCAATGTTTGGAGTTCAAAACAGCAAGTTTTGAGCACCCAAGAGTTGAATCGTGTCAAGCCTGTCCAATACATCACATGCTTGAGTTGGAAAATCTTGGTTTTGTTTCTCAGTGGGCACCGTCAACCAATCACAGGCTGGGAGCTGGCAGAGAGACAGACATTCAAGCCGTGATCTCTGCTCCTGTTGAGCTGTCAGCATAAAGCCATCCAAAATGAAAAAGAAAATATATATTTAAAAGTTACACTTCGCTGTGTTTTACATAAAAGCCAGGAGTATGGATTATTTGATCATTAAGCTAGCAGTTTATTAATATCTACTTGAACTATAAACTATAACTTACCACCAAAACATGTTCAACGTCTGTATTCACGTCTAGCCACTACAAATGGCAGTGGGAAAAGTAAGAGAGCCTGCCTGGCTTGAGGGAGTTGTGGCTGGATTCCCAGTGACAGCTCCCCCTGATGGTAGGAGGGAAGACAACTACTCCGAACAGCTACAGAACATTTGAAGGTCGGCTCATAATACTAATGACCTGACTGAGAGCTGTACTCTCTCGCTTAAAAGCGTCATAAAATACCTTTTCTAACTAAGCCCAGCAAATAAAGCAAAGACACTCTCTTTATTACACCTGCCGTTGTACAGAAGAAACCAACAAAGTATATAAAAAACTTCCAAACACGCTTTGCTCGACATGCATCAAGAGCATCATATAATGCTCGGACATCAATGAGCAGAAGAATCCAAGATGGCGTGCTGGACTCACAATGCATTCAGTGTAAACGCAGCATTATAATAAAATTTTGCACATGATATGACATACAATAAGCAATATCCTCTGAGTCCAGTTTCGATATTTTTAGCATATATAAACTGTTTAAAAAAATGCAGTCAGGGGATACAAAGAGACGCAAGAGGACATTTAAAAGGAGACTGTTTTTTATTTGTTATATTTCACAAAACTGAATCAAAACACTTTCTTTGTATCACACAAGTCTCGTGATCTGCAGCTGAACCTTACTCCTTTGTAGAAAGACGAAGAATAAGGCTGGAAGTAGTTGGAGGATGATGTTGCCTACTAGAGTCGCAGCTGAAATGTAGATATATCTCATGTGTTTACATACGTTTAAAGTCATCGCTTGAAAAAAACACATTCATGTGCAATTTTAATTCTATCTCTTATATAATGGAAATACTGCAATTCTGGAACTTTGTATTTTCGAATTTAGGAGAATATTGACAATGTTTTTGAACATTCGTAATGGGAAACACAGCTTTGGTCATGGAAAACCGTAGAATTGTTCTTTAAAGTAAAGTGTTTTTGCAGGGCAACCAGGTGCACGAATCTCTGCCTCACACTAATGAGCAGAAAAGACTTAAAAAAAAAAAAAGTGTTGAGATCCCGCTGTCTTTGACCATATTCATCCAACTTCATCTCCAAACAATCCCTGCTTTTTGTCACCCCCCCTCCCGTTAGAAACATTAGACGTTTATTTTGGCCCCTCTCTGAGGAACTGGGCGGCCGTTCAATGAGATCTGGGTCAGGTGCTGGCTGTAGATCAAATAAAGGGCAGCTGTGTGACCCGCTCTCCCAGTCAAAACACCAGCCTGCTCTCATGTAAGCTTTTTTTATTGTTGCTGTTTGTGTTAAAAAGGCACAAACCAAACGGCTGAGGGAAAGTGGAAGGGGAGCGGGATGTCCAAAGTGACCTGCACAACAGCCTGCTGCTGCAGACGGCTCACATTTTCCTGTTTAACAGCAAGTCGTAACATAAAAGTGAGAGACGGTCACTGATTCAGGCAGGATTGCTGATCTAATAATAACAATAATAACAACACAGTTCAACACTGACCTGCTTTACCTATAATAACAAACACTCACCCGCTGCCTACTTATGCGACTCAGCTCCATTGCCTGCACAGTCAGTATACTTGTAATTTATTCTACCTAAGCCTTTTAACAAAAAAAAAAAAAAACATCGACCAAAGATTCATGTTAAAAGCATAAATTCAGCAAAAAAGAAGCCAGGAGAGCAAGATTTTTGCTAATATGAACAGTAGACTACAGAAGTTGTCTTTTCCCAACATAACAAATTACTTAAGGGTGTAACAATTTTAAAATCGGAGCCAATATCCATATCCGAAACATATAAACCACATGTTTCTGGTATGCCTTTGAAGCAAGTGGTAATAATAAACAAAAATCATTGTGGAAAACGGATGAATTGGGAGGGGTTATTTAGTGGCAATTAATAGCATAGATGATAATAGCCGTGTGATATCCAGGTATCAGTGAAAACGCAAGGCAACACAAATGACCACCAGACTGGAACACAGAGCATTGAATAGTTAAACAGAATGTATTCAAGTCTGTATGGAGTTATTTAAATGATTCAATGAGGTATTTCAGTCCATGTTAATGTTAATATTTTGTCCAAACCTAAGCTTAATTCTTTAAAACAGTAAAACATCCATAACTCTTAAGTTATCAATTGATGCAAGAATGGGTTCAAAAAAATCTTTCATAAACCTAAACTAGCTGACTGACTTCATTCAGAGGCTATTCTAGAGCCGCTGTAGCACAGACCACTACAGAGAACACATCTTGTCAACATCCATGAGCTTCTAGAACAAATCGTTGAAGAAACCCCTAGAATATCAGTTAAAACGTCATTGTTTCATTTTCATTGGGGCTTAATAAAGTCTTAATAAAGTTTTTATTCAAATTAATTAATTAAAAAATATGTGGAAGTGTTAGTAGTGATAAAAACAAGCTTTTTAAAAGCCCCCTGTTGTATTGGATATGTTTAGGTCTGCAACTATCAGCAAGTCTGAGATCTCCATTTGCTGTCGGGTTAAAAATTGCTTTTTAGTGGAAAGAATAGTCAACTCGAAACCAAAAGGTTGACAGTTGAAGATCTTTTCAACAAAACTAGAAAATGGTTTCGCAAGTTAGAATCTACAAAGGTTTACAATGATAAAATAAACATAAAGAATCCTCATTTTAAACTGATTTATTTCATTCTCATCAGTAAATTACATGAGAGTTATTAGGAAACTTGTCCCAATAAAACCCTGTTTCACATATACTTAAATAAACTAAAATAACCTCAATATTTTCAAGCACATATAAAGCAAATTAACAATCCACAGTGTTAGTAGCTTGCGCATGTATTCTCCATCGCTGTTTCAATGGTGGATAATGTTTATATTTCAAAATAATGAGCTTACCCTCATGGGCAGAACTATATAAAAAAAAATCACAGTAATGTAACCTCGTTTAAAGGCTCTTTCAATTATTTATTTCTAAACGTTTTACAGAGATGTTAATGAAACTACTTTTTTCTGTGATTCTGGGTCACAACTTTTCACCAATCCGAGTATGGTCTTGGCATCAATTTAAAATTCATTTCCATAAGTAATCATTTGCTTTGACACATGATCCCATTGAAATGCCCCCCAATACACCTTCTGCTGTGTAAAAAAGGGTTAGAAATGACCTGTTTAACGCTACAAAAACAAATAAAAGAGACAGCCGTCTGTCTGCAGAGGGTTAAGGGATCACGGTACACTGTTTAAATGGAGATATAAACTCCCGTGACGTGTGGAAGCTGTTTGTTGTCTAAACCGAGCCTTGTTTTCAGTTAGAGCTAGCTTGCTAGGCTAACCATAAGCTAGCCAACTTTAAATGGGAAGCCGTCTGTCAAACACCGCAGTGCCACACTCGGCAGAGCACACATGCGTTTTAGTGTCTGGAAATTGAATAGAAACCATGCGCTCCTTCTTTCATAGGCTCACTTTTTTTTCTTTTCTTTTCTCCAACTTCTCGTTAAGCCCAAAAGTGACATAATAGGCAGAACAACAGCATTGCACTGCAGCGCAATGAGCAGCGTAACCCCCGGGAGCCCTGTTATGTCTGGAGGTGGTGGTTACTGGCGACAATCGAAGGGCTCAGACTATTTCCAAGAACAATAATATCGGCGCCTTTTCTCTCTTTTTTTGCTCAGACTCGTTTAGTTTCAAATTTAAGCCATATATGTTCAATAAAATTCGTTATTAGATCAGTCTGTCCTATTGAAGGTGTAACAACAAGGGGAGGGGAAAAGCCAACTCCGTGGCCCATGGGAACTGCTCTCCTCCAGAAAATACACCGACCTCCACTCGCTAAGTGTGTGGGAATATATCTGGGATTTAATAGGGAAAAAAAGCTACCTGTTAATCTCAGTTTGACGGGGCCATTCCTCCGGACTCCTTGGTTAGACATCTCTTGATCCAAGCCTTCACCGCGCCTGCTAAAAACGTGTGGTTGGATGTAGAAAAATAATAATAACAAAAAAGGTTTGATCAACCTTTCCGCCAGTTTTAGACAATGATGGAGTCAAAGCATTGTAGCCCGGATGTGGACAGAACTTCCATAGCGACCGCTCATAAATGCCAAAAATAATAATAATAAAAATAAAAAAAAAAGTGAAGATAAAAGCAGATTGCTTTATCTTTCAAAAAATGTCTCCACCGATGCTGAGATGAGTAAACGAGCTGCAGAGGATCGCGGTGTTTTCCCTCACATCTTCGGAGAGAGCCTGTGACTGGCCCGGGCTCCTCTCAGCTCCTCCACGGCTGAAGTGCGGAGCCTCCGGGGGTAGATCCCGCTTCCCGAGCTGACCGGTGACGACAGCACTCTCTGGGGGAGACAGACATTTCTCCAGCATGTGGCCCAGAGCCTGACTCACACACTTAAGGGGCGGGATGAGAGCCACAGATCTACCTTCAAAGAAATATGACACTTAAAAAATATATTTATACTAAATTAACATATTTTTGTTTTACAAATAAAACGGGATGCGGAATAGTCTTGAACTAAATTCAGAGAGAAGACACATATTAGCATTAATGATTCAATGTGTGTGTAATTTAATTACAGCTACTGAACAGTGGCGGTCCCAGATCAAATTTACTAAGGGGTCAATGCTGGGGCCCATAGGGTGGTTCTAGACAGGGGCCAGGGCCCTGTTGTGGTCCCTGTACTGAAAACATAATACAAAACAAAAATTTTTTTAAAAAATCACTGATGAGCATATAGTGACTGGTAGCTGCCTTGGAGAGATTTTATTTTATTTTCAATACTATTCTGTTTAAATTATGATTTTAAAATTAAAGTGATATCTTCAGTTATACTGAGATATTATAAGAGTTTTCCTCTGAAAAATGTTATTTTGAACCACATTTTAAAAAAATACTCAAATTTGTTATATCCAAATCTATATTTTTATTTCATTTCTGATTTGATAATTTGGTAATTGTCATACAAAATAAGTCATGTAAGATGTGTAAATATGAACGTATGTTGACATAATTTCAAAGAACAGCTTTAATTTTTTAAGGTTTTTTATTTTATTTTAAGTACAGAGGCACAGAATATAATAGAAAAAGATTTTAAAAAAGGATAATAGTTCTTCATTAAAGGTCATAGGTACTAGTTTCTTTAATCAAAGTGATTAATCTTTCAAAAAAATAGATAGGCTGCATACCGATAAGAATAGTAGGTTGAAGACACGTAAGACGGAGCTCAGGTGGTGCCATATCATAGTATCTCTGTCATAGAGCTGAAAAATGGCTTCTTCTTAGCACTGTATTCTTCAGATATAAGATAATCATATAGCTACATTAAACTTTAGGCTAATCCATGTATTAAATCTGTTATGTGAACAAATCTGATTTCATCCACTGTTTAATTCTATGTTCATGCTGTGGGGGATACTTTTTCTTTAAGGTCTGTGAGGATAAATAAATCTAAATTTAGGATAAATCTTATTTTTTCAAAGAGTCTTGATATCAGCACATAGTAAAGCTGGGCCATATGGACTTAAAATCTCCTAATGATATTCTGGTACTATCATTATGTCGATGAAAGTGAGGATAAAAAAGACATAATAATCTTCATTAGTTCCTTACAGACTTTCTTAGGTAACTGTATAGCTGTGACTGCATGCCACAGCGATCACAGCCCCACAATCAGAAACACTGATCTGGAGAAATTTACACATTGAAATAAGATTCTTGAGGACATCAGCTATGTATAAAAAAAGGGTGATTTAAATCACTAAACATCCCACAGTAACTGCATTTAATCACATTCTTTTCCCCAATGGGAAAAAAAAAGGAAGAAAAAGAAGAAGAGACGTTTTTTAAAAATGGACAATTCACACTTTTTTAAAAATTTGTTAAACATCAGAAATCTTTGAGTTATTAGATTTTAACCCAGAAATTATTTTGAAGGCAATAAATTCCCCATTGCCTGCACATTTGACACCACTGCCACTAGCATACAACTGCATAAAATGTTTTCATCTTAGCATGTTTATGTGTTAGACTGACCTAGACAAATTCCAAATTAAAATCCAATTGAAGACCAGAAAAGCCATCGTATTCACAGATCTTCTCCATCAGATCATACTGATAAAAGTATCCCAAAATACTCACAGCTGTAAGAACAACAAAAAGCATTACCAATAAGATTATATATAAAGTGAGCTTAAAATAAAATTCATCACACATTTAAGATTATGGAATAAAATGTCAAATAAAACAAAGCTGGATCATGTTCCTTCTGCTCCACAAATATCTAGCGTCTTACGACCCCTAGTGGTTAGATTTGGTGCTTTCCTTTCTTGCAGCAATAAATTGCTGATGTGTGACACTGGACGACGTGGTTAACGCCCTCATCTTTTTTCGTTTCTTTGTGTTTTGCTCTTCTTCACAGCTTATTCTGCCTTTGTTTTGGACCAAACCAATCTTCCACATACATTCTCCACCCGATTTCACTGACTTCCTTATTAAGACCTTTTGGTTTTGACTTCGGTATGATTTTTGAAAGAATATACTTTTAATTACTATACAGTGGTGTATCCCACTTTTTGTAATGGTGTTTGAGCCAGGGTGTAATAAATTCAAAATTCTAGATATGTGCTACTTTAATTTTCACATAATATCCCAATAAAAATACTTTAGATGTTGTGGCTTTCTATTGTGCTGCAAACTGTGAGTATGCATTATGTCCATCCTACCACACCATTCTGTGCATAAACAAAGGTTGTGCAGTAACCTATTCTTTTTAACATGGTGTTTTATTAACGTATTAACTGTAGACATTTGAAAGTGAAAAATATGAATCTACATTCACTTTAGCATATTTTTCCAGAGGTGCCAGTAAGTATGGTGCCGTTTCATTATTAAAACTAGAATATACTTTGCTGATGTTCAAATCAAATCCCTTTAAAAGGTCAATTAAAACCTTTAGGTATTGAGACTTCTGGTAAGTTTTATAAAGTAGGAAAAGCCACTCAGTACTGTAATAAAAAATAAGTATCTGCTTATCCTGTCATACATGATCCCAGACGCCCCTTACAAAAAAGCTGAACAAAAAGAAAACACTTGCATGAAGGGAACTCTAAAGTATCATTTGATATGTTATGCTGTAAAGAGGTTTAAAAACAGGGATCTTTAAAAGAAAAAAAAAAAAAAAAAAAAAAAGAAAACTTTTAAAGGATGCAGAAGTTTCAACTGGAGAAAAATATTTAGTGCAGCTCTAGTAAAACAAAAAAGGTCCAAAACTAAAAAGAAAAATTCAGAAGATTTAGGAATCTTTGGCAGAATATAGACCTGAATCCCCATCTGCTCAGAATTTCCAAGCTTTTCTACATTTGAGATTCAGCAGAACCATCAAATATAAACTTCTACCTCAGTTATTACTTGTTGAATGTCAAGTCTTGGACCAAACCCATCATTCAAATTTCTTTTTAATTCCTGAACTCTAAGATAAATGCACACCAGCTAATATAGTCCAACAACTTTATTTACACACTTGTTCTGATATAAAAAGTATGTACAGTACATACAAATATTAGCAAAACGTCACATGAACACAGGACAGACCGTAGCAGTGTTACAGTAGAGAATGAGCGGAAATAGGCTTTAGAAGTTAAAAGTGCTCTGGTTTTCATTGATCTGGAAGGCATAACCATCCTCAGTAGCTTCAGGGACCACACTCTGCACCTCCTCTTCCTTCAATGGAAAATAAAGTCATTAGTTGACAATTAGGGATGAATAAATGCTCAAACATTTCCTTACTCACCTCCTCAGAGAAGTATTTCTCTATTAGGTTGAGTGCAGCTTTGTAGATCATCTCGTTCTCATGAGCCTGCAGCGCCTCGATCTTATCCAGTCCGCCACATTCCTCGATCATTAGACTCAGTTTGTCCGACTCTCCGATTTTATCTCCAGCCTGCCGATGCACGTAAAGGAATTTTAAATGAGCGTCCACGTGTGCAGACAGATCACATGATCCACGCTCGTCATGGTGGGCTACGCACCATAAAGATGTTGGTAATCGCATCCAGGATGACGAGGACCGTTTTGCTGTCCTTGGAGGAAAGCAGGTTCAGGAGAGGCTCCAGAACATTGGCCTGAACGAGGTAAACCACCTGCTGAACGGTGCCCCCACTGGTGAAGTTTGTTACTGCCCACACAGCCTCCTTCTGGGTTTTGTAGTCACCCTGCAGAGAATAAAGACCCAAGGTCAATCCTAAATATAGTGAACATTCATTAACCTCTATAGCAGGCTTCCCCCAATCTCGGACCTCGAGGTCCACTGTCCTGCAGCTTTTAGAGGTTTTCCTGCTTTAGCTCAGCTGATTCTGATGATTGCAGTTCAGCAAAAGCTGTTAATCAATGGAAATCAGCTGTGATGACACAGGGAAACCTCTAAAAGCTGCAGGGCACTGGCCCTCGAGGACAGAGATTGGGGATGCCTGTTCTATAGTAAAGATGATCTGATCCATCTGACCAATAATCTGTGGTTGCCTTTGAGGTCTGACCTGATAATTCAAATTTTACTCTAAGCAAATTTGAGGAAACTTGGAATTCTTTGTTAAGTTTGTACATCAATATATTTACCTAAAACTTACACATTTTTAATAGAACTTGAGGTCCAAGTCCCACCTAACAAATCTAAACTACGAGAGAAAACAATACGAGCTGTAGGAACCCAAGACGACAGAACATACCCGCACAAGCATGTCCACCATGAACGGAACGAGGCCTGCGTTGATCACTTCCTGGATCTGGGTGTCCTTCCCCGCTGTGATGTTGGACAGAGTCCACGCCGCCTCCTTCTGAATGTTAGGTTTTTTGTGGCGCAGCAGCTGAGGGAACACGCCCAGGGCGCCGGCATCGAGGACAGCTTGAGTCTGGTCATCTGTGCCAGTGACGACGTTCCCGAGAGCACGGAGCGCTGGCGTCTTTCAAAGAGGAGGAAACCAATTTAGGAACCAGGTGGGATTAACCTGCTACAACGTAGTTTTCCCTCTCCCCCCCATGAAAACAGAAACCTGACTTTAGGATGATCGTGTTTTACATACCACTACAGACAGCTCTTCAAAAGCGAGCAGTTGCACCAGGCGGGGAATCAAACCGGTCTCCACCACCACCTGGATGCGATCATTAGAACCGTCCGTCAGGTAAGAAACAGCCCAGCATGCGTCCGCCAACACCTCCAAGTCGTCATGGTGCAGTAGACGGATGAGAGCCGGGAGAATCTGCTTGATGGCTTCCAGAGACGGGGAGGGGTTCTTGTTGCGGCAGAGGTTGGACAGAGTCCAGGTCACATTTCTCAGATAGCCAGGCTGTGAAGACATCAAAAGCAAAGAGAGATTTGAGGTGGAAGGGGAGGGTTTTTGTAAAAGGTGCCCCCTAGAGGCTAGTTAGGGAAATTACCATGCTTTCAACCCAAAAAAAAAAAACAAAAAAAAAAAAAAAAAAAAAAAAAAAAAAAAAACACTTTATTGATCCTGAGGGGAAGTTAGGGGCAATTCACTTATATATTTTTAAAGATTTTATAAAAAAAAAAAATAATGATACTCACAGTGAATACAGCTAGGTCAGGGACTGCCAGCAAACTGAGCAGAGGCTGTATGGCACCATGTTTGATCACTCTGTCTCTGAGAGCAGATCCATCGCCTAAAAAGTAAAAATAGTTTGCAATCTTATTTAAAATAAAAAAAAAAAGAAAAAGAAAGTAAGAAGATGATGGGATAATTACCAGCAATATTTCCAAGTGCCCAGACAGCCTGCTCGCTGATGTGCTGATGTGGAGAGGTGACCAGGCTGATGAAGGCAGGAATGGCGCCTCCATCCACCACCGCAGCAGTCTGATCAGACGTCCCAGAGGCGATGTTAGTCAGAGCCCAGGACGCCTCAAACTGTATCGGAGGGCAGTCGCTCAGCCCAAGGAAGGCCACAAACTTTGGTATGAGGCCAGCACCTATCATCTGGTCAATGGGAGGGTGTTTGTCACGGGACAGCAGCTTCCTGCATCGGAGACATTACAAGTCAAGTTTCTCTTTAAGATGCTTCTTAACTCCAGGGTGCTCTTAATGACGTCTTACCGTGCAGCCTGGGTTGCCTGGAGCTGGGTCTCACGGTTTTCACTGCTCACCCCAGCGACGATTTTCTCAACACTCCACGGTTGAAACGCCTGCTAAAGATATTATTATTATTGTTGGCTTGTATGTACATTTCACCTTTACAATGCTGCTTCTCAAACCAAACTGGTTTGAGATATTAGTCCCTAAATATTTGCTGAGTTTGACTGTAGTTCAGGGATGAGATTAGGTTGTGTAGAGCGAGGGAGCCATCTTAAATAAGAGTAAAAAGACTTGATAAATTCGTCTGAGGAAAGTTTATTTTAGACCTATGGTCAGGCATTATTAGGACAAAATAAAAAGGACCCCAATGGGCTGGGTTTCTGAGGGCCTTGCATATAGATATAACCTTCACACATAATGAGCTGTAACTACTGGGATCAATAAAGAATAATTGATTAAGATATGCTGCTGCACGTGTGTTTAGGACCTGGGTTATATTTATGAACCAGAGTGGAGAGAAAAGGCTCACCTGGCAGTTCTGGTTCCTCTCTTGGAGAGGAGACGTCGCCTCATCCGGGGCTTCGGACACATTTCTCCTCTTGAACATCTGGTCATCTTTCTTTGCTTTTCGAAGCTCCACGTTCACCTCCACTCTCCTGCGACGAAGCTCCTGCGTGAAATTAAAATAAAATCATTTAGGTAAAACAAAATAAGTCATCCAGTTGAACGCCTCTAGCTTCGGTTCTGGTAGAAAACTCACGTTGACATCTTTGCCTTTGTTCTTGAACTTGTTCAGGCGTGCGACGTTCTCAGACATTTTTTAGAAGAGGGGTTGGGAACCGTGTGCAGCCGCGAAAGGGTCTGGTTATGGTTGAGTTCCTGCACAGACATAAGTTTACTTTTTAAAATTGTTTTTTCTTAACTTGAACCCCGGATATAGCCACCCGGGTCATGGCAACCGCTTGCTCTGTGGTATTCCACGATAACACATCGCTTTTATACTTTTACTTAATCTACCAAAGGGTCACTTAAGTAAGGTATTGACTTAAAATGAGACCAAAAACGAATAGATATTTTCTAATGAGAAAAAGATCAACCTAAGCACAGATAGAAACTTACCTCGTTGACGAGCAGGAGCAGTGTCACTCAGAATATATTGCACAGACCTTTAAATTCCTGCACACAGGCCTCTGATTGGACCATTCGAGCGAAAAGCGTCCCTCTACTGGCGTTCATTGGTTCTTTTGAAAAAAAATATCATGCGTCACAGGAAACACCGTCACTACCCGAGACTATCGCGAGATGTTAACTGTGTCAATGCCCTGATCCAGAATCAGTGAGTTAGAATGCAGCCGTTAGTTGGACCCAGAGAGCAAACTGTTCTAGGATCGAGAAGCTCAAGTCAAATATTTAAAATTCTTTAACAGGAAGTGATTTAACGAAAAACACCCCTCTCTGTTCTTAACCTTAAGTTTGCTCTTTACTCTTGTGTTACTTTACAACTTTTAACATACAAGTTTATACCAATATCCCTATTTATGAAAAGTTTAAAAGTTATTTTGTTTTGCTGTAAAGCGAAACAAACTTTACATGGTATATGTGAAGTTTGACTGCGAAGCTTAAATATTGTTTTTATTCGTTAAAGTATAAAGCTCTTTTATTTATATGGTTTATACCTAATAAAAAAATTCTTAGATTATTATTGAATCATATGTGACAGAGGGAATGATCATAATACAGAGAACTATTCCTGTAAACATCACAAAATAAGTCATGGACATGTAATTTCTTGCATAATTGTGAAAACCTGACAGTTTTCCAGAGGATAGTCCCCTACATGGAGGGTATGCCAGTTACTTGCATCCAACTATATTAGTTGAGTGGAAGGAAGAAGTTTTCTTGGAAAATGTGCACAAATACAATTAAAATCTGCAGTGTGGAAAAAGAAATAAATAAAAGCACAACCTGTAAATGATCCAAGTCAGAGGTGTAAAATAATGCCTTTCCCCCTCAAACTTTCTTAGTTTACTATCTAAGGTACTCATTTCTATTATGTTGTACCCTTTGTTTTTATTATGTATGTTTATACAGTTATACAAAATTTTTCCTCTTCCAATATTTGTCGAAACACAATGAACCATAACATGAAAAAATTGGGTTATATACATCTGTTAAAAGTTAGTGTACACCTACCTTGTAAATAGATTTGTCAAAATTCATCACTAAATTTAAAATGAAATTTTAACATTTTTCTTAGAGATTTTTGTTAAACGAATATGCTGACCTAAAAGTGTGGTCATTTACAACCCCAAACATTTTTATTAATTTGATCCAATTTCTCTTTGAATTCCTTGCTGACCGTTTTGTGTGTGGATTAAAAGAAATGTTCCTAAACAGTAGGTAAAGGTATCCCCCATTAGAGGGAGAAGTTTCCATTTCATCACCTGCAAAAGTGACAATTTTAGACGTTAAGTCCATCTCAGAGAGACTGATCAACAAAAGGTCTACCAGCACATTTCTGAAGCTTTGCACAAACTGAAAAGCCTTCTTTTATCAATTAGCAAAAAAAAAAAAAAAAAAAAAGCATGTAGTGAAGTCTGTTAAAGTGACACATAGATTTTCAGACTTTTTAAGTCTTCAGTCTTTTCCTATGGACTAAGACCTGCATGGTTTCAGTTCTTTTTTCCAATTCACTTTCAAATAAATTAAAAAGACCTTTTATAAAACGGCAAAGGAAGATTCAATAAAAATAATTTCATTATATTTTCATGAACCTAAATTTCGGGACTGAGGGTGGGGACAGCTATCTCCCAAAGGAAAGTCCCCTGTATATAGAAAGCATGATAAGTTATAAATTTAAAATTTGCACAACTTCATGTTCTTTAATTTTTGTTTAGAGAAAGCATTTCTCTCCATTTATCCTTTTATAATTGTTAGAAAAACAAATATTTTGCAGAATTTTATTACTATGGTTATACCCAGCTTAACTCTAGTTTTATTTTTGGTCTTTTTAATTATAGTGTAGCTTTCATTAACTTAACGTGAAATGTGTATTTAGAAAACAGGGTGTGTTGAATTTTTAATTTATAAGGAAATACAATTGGTAAATAATTATCAGAAGATCCCATGTTGTCACATAGAAGGAGTTGTGTTTTGGTTTAAAAATAATAAAAGAAAATGTTTATTTCCCTTTTCTGAGCTCCTGTTTCCTTAATTTGATTTGGATTTCTCTACATTTGTATTTCCAAAGCATTAATTCATGACTAATTAAATAAAAGAAAAACAAAAAAGATCTGAACATTGTAAATAAACGAGCAAATCAGTCTTTTAAGTTTTATTAAGTTTCATATACATCAATATTTCTTCAGCTGTAATACAAAAAAAAAAAAAAGTGAAAACTCAATGACTTTTTACAAACAGGGCAGGAACCTTGAAATACATGGTTTTCATTCTTCTCAGTCAGTCACTACTGCAAAGCAAGTCATTTACAATAGCTTATTACTGTACTCTCAGTAGAATATTTATATACGTTTAACCAAGAAGACTACTGATGTCCACATATTTAGTACTTTAGTACTTTAACTGCCTTTCATGCCACTTCAGAATAAACAAAGAGTGGAAACGCATGAGGAGAAACATTGTTCCACTGTGACATCTGAATTCAGACACAAAACTGGAAACATGATGCTCAGATAAACTCGGTCGTTTCATCTCCTTCCTATTTAAAGAGACAAAACCACATGAAAGGTCTCAGGATTGTTTTTTTTTTTTTTTTTTTATATACCATGTATATTGGGGAATAAAATGGGGAAAAAAAACTGAAGTACATGAAAACATGAGAGCTCCTTTAGAGTTTTCTCCGAGGTAAACTGCCATCACAAACGCCTCTCTGCTCGGGAGGATGGGCCCCTCTTCCAGCCAAAAGGGGCCAGGGGCCCCTGCCTGAAGGGTCCTGTGAAAACGGTGTTGCTGGCCGACCGAGTCACACAGCGAAGCGCCACAGTTCGAGGGGGGGGGGGAGGGAGAATAATGCCAAATTTTTGGCAAGTGCATTTTGTTTGCGCAACGTGCGATGCTTCCTAAGAGGCTGAAGACTGAAGCTTGTTGTTATGAGACCTACAGGATGTGAAGAAAGGGGAAGAGTTGAGAGCTCTTCAGAAATGAAAGATGATCGAACTGTTAGATGCAAAAAAAGCTTGTGCTGCTGTTGGTTTACCTGCCAAGGAATGCCTTTCAAAGTGAGGAACTCTTTCATATTTCTGTTTTAAGGAACAGGAAGACACGCTTCTCACTCTTCAGAGCATTTTAGACCAATAAAATATTACTAATCTAAAATGACATTTTTTACTCTTTTTTTTTTTTTTCTTTCTTTTTTTTTATTAAAAGGGTCACATACAGTCAGACATAACTCACAGCCATTGTATATCGTAAAAGATTCATAACATCCAAATTAAGTCAAATTAAAGGTGAAGTAACATACAAAATCTTTCATAAATATACATCTATAATAAAATATGCATCTTTTTTTTTATGTACGACAGCTTCAATGTATCGGATTCAACTGAGATGTTTCAACAGAAATAAATACAAGCTTGGAAGTAAAAATGCATTTAAAACACTACCTAGGAAGCTTGATTGATCATGAAGGCCGGTACGCTAACGTTTAAAGAGAACATGATGTCAACATGGCTGCCAGTTTGTCATCTTTCCTGTTCAACTGTGATAACTACTTCAGAAAAAAACCAAAAACAAATAAAAACAGCACATTTGGTGGTTGAGTGTCTGCAGGTTTGTTTTTTCTCTTGAGAGTTTGCATAATTCTTTTTTACTTATTTATTTATTTCAGTGTCAACAGAGACCCCCAGCTTCCAGTCCAGACTCCAGCTAGACTGGCACATTAAGAATCTGACAATCTGCAAGAAACAAACAAAAGAAGATGGGATGGCTTAAAACACAGGCATGCAGAACAGGTGGACACAAACACACAGAGAAATGCAAAATGATGAACGCTGCAGAGACGCAGTGCGTCTTGCAGAAAAAAACGTTTTGTTGCATTTTACCTTCAGGCTTCAATGTGTTTTATTGGGATGTTATACGATAAAGCAACATAGATGACTGTAAAAAGGAAGATAATTAAAGAATAGTTCTCTTTTAACTCTTATGTAAAATCCAGAGATATATTAGTGACTTTTTCTTCTATTGAATTGAATGATGGATGCATTAGTTCGCCGAATCATTAACGCATTCAGCAGCTATGCTTTGAGATAAATTGAAGTGCATGCATTGCCTCTCTTTCCATTTGTCATCCATCCATCCATAATGCTTTCTTTCATTTGTTAAAACCTTTTTTTTGTTTAAACTGAGACGTGTTTAATGCTCCATTCACAGGGAATGTGCTTTGAGCAGCTGGTTTACATGCAGACTCTATCGGTAACGTGCATCAGCTATAGCGCCTCCAGAGTATTTAAGCACTGGAGGCGCTTCACAAGCAGCCGACACTTGAGTCAGAAAATCTGAACTTTTGCTGCTCAATGCTCCACATGAAGCAATCAGAGAGAGGCTCCACTACGTGGGGGTGTCCTGGAGGATATGTGGGCACTGATACGTGGTGGAAGTGGGCTCAGGGAAGACGGGTAAGCTCTGGAAGTGTTAGTTAGTGAAACTACACAGACTGAAGGACCTGGTTTAGTTTATTTTTTTTTTCATTCAGTAAAACAACATAACAGATTCATTTAGCAGCCAAAGTCAGGAATGAAAAGGAGCAGAAATAATTCAAACTTCCAATATCTGCCCCAAAATTTATAAGTAAAAAAATAAAGGTGAATCCAAACACGATGATGCTTCTCTATAGCTTCATTTAGTAAATGAAGTCAAGCCGCTCTCATAATTTTAATCGTCATTGTATAAGATATCGGCAAAGAGAAGAGGGTAACTCCCCCCAACGCACCTCAGAGTCTTCATGAAGCACTTTGCTGATGCACAGCTGGAGCATCTTTGACCTTCAAAGTGGAAAAGCAAAGATGAAGCAGCAGACGCTTGTTTTCTGCTCAAAGCGCGGTCAGTGTGAACGCAGCTTGTCAGTATAGTGTCATTTTTACCGTGTAAACGGAGGAAGAAAAAGTAACATTAAATTAGAAAAAACAAAAACAAAAAAAACATCTGCACGTATCAGGTTTCGGTTTGGATGATGTCAAGATAATCTGTATCGGCCTTAAAAGACTGTGCATCTTTAATGTAAAATATACAAGATTAAAATGGCTTAACTGGACAAAGACTTGCTGCTCATTTGCCATTTTTATCCAAAAGTCTGTTTTTGCATCGTTTTCTCTACATGGAAAATGCTATGTTTGATGGTAGGAACATTTATCAAAGGATTGAATGAGGAGTTTTAAAGCAGTTCTAAGGAACTTTCAGTTTCGGTCGATATTGGCTCCCCCCAGTGGACAAAAGCCGTATTGTTTTGCTTGAAGGAAGACAGCATTTCCCATGATGACGAGCGTATATGACGGTATTATCTTAATCTCCCAGTCGCCTGTAATTGGATTGAACTACATTTCTGTTTGAAAGATAAATAGCGGTGAGTTAATGAATCTAAGTGGTGAAACAATCTCATATGACTATGTTGAAAATAAGAAACGTTTAACTTTGGTTTTGTACCGTATTACTGCACCAGTGCAGCACCGCTCACCTGACAGGTCAGCGACTGATGTGCTGAAGAGTTCAGAGCTTTGAAACGTATAAATATAATGTTATAATTGATAATTTCACAGTAAATATGCAACTAGGGGCGTGTTGTAGTGGATATGAATCCCGGCCAGGTGACCTTTGCCGCATGTCTTCCTCCCTTTCCTGTCTGCCTACTTTCAAAAATAACCCAAAATAAAGGCCAGTAGAGCCTAAAAAAAATAGATCCCAGCAGGAAGGTGCCGCATTGCTTGAATATCAACCCTGCAGAGTTTGCTGGAATACAGTCTCTATCTTTTAGCAAAAGTGGGAAGTGACGTATTCCATAAAGAAGTCTGCACATTTGTAGTTTTTTGTGTGGCAGGGTTACTTCCACCTTCCTCTAAGCTGCTTAGTGCCGGCGAAAGCTATACAGACCCCCTCAAGCAATGACAGAGTTATTATAAGAGTTATAAAACATTTTATTAAGGCTGAAAAGTTACTTAATGTTGGTTTAAAGAAAAAAACAAAACAAAACTTGCAAAATCCTTACAATTGATAAATAGTCGCCTTAAGATATTGCTGAATCGAATAAAATCCCAATAAAATAAATCGTTGTAAGTCAACCAAATGTGACAAAGCTCAAACGGTTTGAACATTTTTCTAGGGCAGAGTAATGCAAGTCATGACTATAACAACATGTAGCCTAAAAATTAAACCCCGTTCTGTGACCTCAAACTACAACATCCATGCTGGTGGTAAAGAGATGAGGCGCAGACATTAAAACAGATGGAGTTAAGAGGAAATAAAAGATTCTACATAAGCTAGTTGGAGCTTCTTAAATAAATAAAAAAACCAAAAGGTTATCCTTTAAAGCTGAACTCTGCAGGACTCACCTGCTCGCCTTGAAACCTTTCAGCTTCTGTACAAAGAAGGCTTCCAGCACCTCGGCGCACTGAAAGAAGGGCGTGTCATTGGGGTTGTAGTAGCGGCAGTTGTCAAAGATTTTGGTCACGTCCGCCACAAACTCCGTGAGCTTCTGGTAATGTCGCTTTTGCAAACGAGTTTCCATTGTGGAAAAATCTGAGAGACACAAATCAGAATAATAAAAAAACAAACAAACATACATTTCGTGGCATTTAAAGCAAGAATCTAATCAGTTCCTACCCATCGGCTCCTTGATCACACGATAATAATCTGGTGCATCGTGGGGATCCACCGGTTCAAGAAAAGGCCAGGCCATCTTGTGAGACTGGAAAACAGAAGTGCAGAAAATGTAGAGTTTTTAATAATGGACGAATCGCAGCAGGTAACACAAAATTCAGAAAAAAACAACAAAAACAAAAATGCCCGTCGAGCTTCAGCAGGGCGATCGGTTCTTTTTACCTAAATGTTTACTTGACACGAGGACTGAATTTAAAAACAGTCGTACAAGTTGCAGAATGGCGTACAATGCTCCGGATCCGTGCATATTTACACCACGACACAACACGGCATTACTAGGAAGCTTCATATCCTTGAGATATTGATCGGATCTTTGGCTTCATGTATGAACATCCTCCCAGCTTAGTTTAGACCAGTCCAAAATACAACAGAACTAATGACTGTCAGTTTAGGAATAATTTCCAGATTACAATGAATAAGAAGCTCAAATGTTGCCAAATTCAACACTGCAGGCATCAGCAGTAGAAAGTGGTCAAGCCACAAGACCACAGCGGACAAACGGTTTTAAAGGTTGCCAAAATCCTCACCTATATACATGCAGTCAGTATCCTATGGGAGTGTTGAAAGAAATGCTAATCTGTTTATATGTTCATCTTCATGATCAGTACACTCATGTGGTGTTTTCTACACAATCAAAACAATACGTTTGGGCGTGCAGGTGGCGCAGTGGTTAGTGCACACGACCCATGTATGGAGGCCTTAGTCCTCGACGCGGGCGACCCAGGTTCGAATCCGGCTTGGGGTCCTTTCCCGCATGTCTCTCACCCTCTCTCATACCCCCTTTCCTGTCAGCCTACCGTCAGAAAAAGAGCCACTAGTGCTGTAAAATGCTCAAAAAACAAAACAAAAAAACGTTTGCCATTGTTACTTTGCACCTCCTGTAGCCCAGGAAATAAGACCCTCCACCTGCTGTTCTGCCTTTAATCAGTTTGGGCTTCGCTCAGTAGTGGCTTCTCATAAAGTCTCTGTGTTGGATGCAGGCTTCCAGGAGCGCCGTGCTTTTTATATCCTTAGCTCTAATGATCCTCTGTCAAGCCCTGGTCCTCAGAGGTGATTTACGAAGTAGCTAATGACTGACCCATCATCAGCTTTGGTGAACAGTAGTTTTTAAATCTCCTAAAATCTAATTAAATCTAAACCCTTATTACTATGAAATGTGTTGCTTAGAGCAGATCTTATATTCTGCTCTGAAGTTGTCCTGTGATCTAATCTGACTTTATGAATTTCTGCACTAGTGTCATAATAATGATGCCACATTCATTTGGATTTTATAAGATTTGTGTTTTCCTCTAATTAATCATTTATATATAAGAATAAATCATGTTAAAAAAGATCATGTTTAGGCTTCATTGGTCCATGCCTCATGCTGTCAGGGTTGGGCTGAGGTGAGAGCGCAGCCTATCAGCAGGCAGAGCTCAGTTTTCTCTGTTGCTAAACCAGTGAATTTGAACATCACGCCTACAAACAATCCGTGGTGTTCTTACAATTCTTCTGGTATTTTATGGAGTTCAGGCGTTAAAAACCTGCTTCTTTCTCCACAGAGGGAGAGTGTTCATACCTGTAGTGAACGTAATATTCTTTTCAAACCCTCGTAGTCCCTGTCGGTGAGCGGAGAGAGGACCGTCATGGCGTCTTCTGTGGACTGGCACTGCGGGCACACGTACACGTCGATGTGATTGGCTTCGCTCTGCAGGATGCCCACGCAGCGCCCGTGGTACCAGTTCTGGCAGCGGTCGCAGCCGATGTAAAACCTGGGGGTTGGGATCAGGTCGGAGGTTGAGAACTCGGGTTATTATGGATCAGAACCACGAACCTGACGGGGGGGGAGGTTCAGACGGCTGCCTTACTGGGTGTCGTCGTAAGGCGTCCGGCAGATGCAGTACAGCTCCTCGCTGCTTTGCCCCTCCTGCCCACGTTTACAGTCGTTACACACAAAGTCCTCCAGTTTCTTGGCCTCTTTTTCAGTGATTCCTACACAGGCACCGTGGAACCAGTTGGAGCAAAGATCACAGCCGATGTAGAACCTGAGGGAGAGGAGAGTTTTACTGCTTTGGTTCCAGACCCTGAGACTCATTCAACATACGAACAGAACAGAGGAGGTGCATGACGCTTACTTCGACTCGTCATACGGCGTTTTGCAGATACAGTACAGCTTGGTGTCCTTCTTATGATCCTTTGAGGTAGAAGACAGCTTCTTCTTCTTTTTCTTGTGTTTTAGTGACCCGGGATCTCGTTCCGGATCCCCGTCCCGATCCTTGTCTTTGTCTCTCTCCCTGTGTCTGTCCCGCTCTCTGTCTTTCTCCCGCTCTCGGTCTTTGTCCCGCTCTCTGTGTCGGTCCCTGTCCCTCTCCCTGTCGCGTTTCTTGTTCTTCTCGTGGTGCCTGTCTCTGTCTCTGCTTTTGTCTTTGTCCCTCTCGTCTTCCTTCTTGCGTTTGTGCAATGAGGAACTGGAAGAGTGGGAGCTGTGAGAGGAATGTGCGGGGTGGGTGAGGTGCGAGGAGTGGGAGGAAGCGGCTTTGACCGTCGCTGCAGCGGCCTGAGTGATGGCGGCGCGGGCTTTCTCCTTCTCTCTCTGCAGCCGGGCTAAATCCCGCCTCAGCTCCTCCTGAGAAGACAAATGATATTTCAGAGCCTAGATTTCCTGTAGCAGTAGATTTTCTCAACCAGCTCGTTCTACTGGGATCTGACCTGAACTTGCAGCTGCAGCTCCTTGTCCAGCAGGGCTCTCTTTTTCAGGATTTCAGCCTTCAGCTGCTCTTTGTGCTTATACAGCAGCGCGGTCAGCTTGGTGGCGTTCTGTTTGGAGCGTTTCTGCTCAAACACTTCCTCCTTCTTTCTTTTCTTAGCTGCCTGCTTCTCATCCTTCTCAATCTTGTCCAGGATGAACTTCATCACCTGATTGCACACAATCATCCTGAAGAAAGAGAAAAAAGATTAGCTTCGACTCTGGCTTCCAGTATGGAGTTCCATTGATTTCTGGGTCTAGATTTCAAGTCACTTTCGGGTTTGAGCTGAAGAGAGGATTGTGCAAAGACAAATGGTCAAAAACCTTTTCTCCTGATGCTCTGACCTTGTGAAACTTTAAAATCATAAAGGAGGTAAAAACACAGCTTCTGGATGCATCCTGGGAGGAGGATTTTTTTTAATCCCTTTTGAAAACTGCCTTAAGGCTTAAGAAAGCCGAAACAACCACATTTGACACACAGCAGAACCCAGTTTTGCAGGGATGTTCGGTGGCGGACAGCTATGAACATCAATGATGCAAAATGCAAAAACGCTTAGATGGGGAAAATTCTGCCATCATGGAAAATGAAGAGCAATGAAAATGCTCCAAGCACCATGAGCAGCAGGAAATAAAAAGAAAAAAAAAAAAAGCTTCAAAGCAGAACTGTGCCAACCGACTCAGGTAGGACCAGAAACAAAGTGTAGGGCTTCAGATCTACTTTTAACCTTGTTTCATACTAATCCTTTATCACAAATAAGCACAAAGTGAAAGGAAACCGAGCGGCCATCACAGACCAGCAATTACCTGCCCCTCCAGTAAAGGACTCACTTGACTACAGTAAAGAACATGGCTTGGACTTTTTTTCAGTCTTCCTAAAGAACCTGACTCACCTGCAGCCGTGGAATAACCCGACTGCAGTGGCTCTAAGGAGAAGGAACGTGTTTTTGTTCCAGGTTGGGAAAATAACACCAGAAAACGACTAATATTTGATGATAAATAAATGCTCTGTTGTACCAAAGTCAATATGTCATCATATATAAGCTTCTAGTTGAGTTTAGAAGGCTTCAAAAACAACAATATACAATCCTTAAAACATTAATGTCTTCAAGAAATTTAGAAATAATAATGAACAAGAAAGTCTGAACTATAAACACACTGTAACCTTTTATATTATGATCCAGTCCCAAATAACTTAACGGTTGTCTCCCCCTAGTGGTCTGACTGATTAGTTGTTTTTTTTAGAGCAAGTTTGCAGTTACTTGCTGCTGTTATTACATGCAGCTTCTTCCCATTTATTTTGCTATTTTGTGTCATTTTGTGTTGCATCACATTTTTGAGTGTTATGGTGTTTTCATTATTAATGTGTCTGCAGCTTGGTGCGATGCAGCGATGCACTCAGATACCTTTTTTTTTTACTCACACTATGCTTTCATGCATTACTCAGAGAGAATTGCTTTTATTTTTTTCCTCTAGCCTTTTATTATTTTATCTATTCTTTTATTACTAATATACAGTTTTGTAGTGTTTATGATGTCTCGTTTTCTTGTATGAACTCCCAATGTGGAATTCAAACTGCTGAGAAACGATGCAACTATATAAAAAAAAGTGCAGTTCATTGTTTACAATATATATAAACATATACAATAAAAAAGGGGGTAAGAAGAAATTCTATTAAATATCAATATATACAAATGGATATTTTTATTATTATCATTGATAACTGTACTGTTGGTGTCTGCTTATGTTAAATTAATAAAGACTTAATTTAAATACTTTACACATCTTTACCACACATGTAAATAAATATTTGTCTAGTTTAAAGTTTAGGCTCCATAATAAATAAATAAATCTCCTTCATTGATATTCAGCTTGGAAATAATGAACCAACCTCTGGTTTTCCTCCCGCTCTGCAGCAGCTAGCGTCTTCCTCTGCTTCACTTGTTCTGCTGAAGCATTTTGCTTTGCTGCCACCTAAAAATTAAAACGTTAAATTCAATTTAAAAATATGCTCATTTACCTCCAACATATCTAGACAGTTGCTGTTTTCTAAAAAGCATTAATAACTGGAGCCTCACCGGTTTCTGAATGCCGTCTTTAGGACTAGTGACCTGCAGGTTGGGTTCTTTGGTTTCCCTCTTCGGCTCACTTTGCTTCTTCTTCTTTGGTGGCTGTTGTTGTTGTTGTAGTTGCTGCTGCTGGAGTCTCTGAATTTGCTCTTGAATATTTGCTGGTGCTTGAATGGTCACCATGTTCTGGATCTGGTGGGCTTGAATCTGCCCCCCCGCCTGCTGGATCTGGATCGGCAGCTGCAGCTTGATCTGCTGGGGGACCGCGCCTCCCTGCTGCTGGGCCTGCGCCTGGATCTGGGCTTGGATCTGGGCTGCGACGTGAGGCGGCAGGGCGGAGAGGAGCTGGACAGGCTGCTGGAGGCCGGACACCGTGATGAGCTGATGTCTGATTGGAGACTGGACCTGGAGCTGAGGCTGTGCTTGAACCTGAGACTGGTTCTGAGGTTGGAACTGGACTTGGAGCTTTGCTTGGACCTGGCTGTGAGGCTGGACCTGCAGCGGTTGGGAGACCTGGGTTTGTTGCGGTGACTGAATTGAAAACTGAGGTTGCGTTTGCAGCTGACTCTGAACGTGGGGCTTCTGGGGAGTCTGAGGATGAATCTGGTTCTGCTGCTGGATGTGAACCTGGGGGTAGAGCTGGGTTTGGACCTGGGGCTGCGGATGAAGCAGTGTTTGGGGCTGAGGCTGGGACTGCTGCTGCGGCGGCGGCTGAGTCTGCGTTTGAAAGGACGCTTGAACCTGGGGGTGGTACTGAGGCTGGGCTCTGGCCTGGAGCGGCGTGGGGGACTGGACCTGAGTGAGGGGCTGCACTTGAGGCTGAGGTGACTGTTGTGTTTGCGGCTGCGGCTGGAACTGAACTCTGATCTGGGGCTGGATGGGAGCCTGTGATTGCGGGTGGGCCTGAGGCTGGATGTGCTGAACCTGTCCGGGTCTCACGGCGGACACGACGGAGGAAACCGGTATTCCCTTCATATTAACCTGCACCGCTGATGCGGCCACGTGGGACACCTGCTGCATTGATACAATGGCAGGATGCTGGACCAGGACCTGCGAGTGTGGAGTCTGAGATGTCTGAGGCGAAGGAGCGACGGGAGAGTGGATGGAGACATTTGCAGGAGTGGAAGGAACAGAAGGCGCGGCGGGTGGCGTGACTGGAGTAGCAGCCTGCTGAACCGTCTGGACTGGAGCTCGAGAATTCGACGGAGTCCAGGTTTTGGTCTGAGCTGCCCTCTGTTCTATCAGAGCTGCAAAACAAAGACGTTCAGAGAAGTGAAGCTTCCTAAAAAACAAAAACAATAAAACGATGCAGAAAATGAAGCTTTTTTTACCTGGCACTGAAGGTATGGTGGAGGTGGCTGTGACTGGTGTGACGACGGCGTTGGCCATGGCTGCGTGAAGGGGCACGGAAGGTGCAGCCTGTATCTGGGTGGGAGCTTTGGCTGGTGAAGGCATGGAGACCTGGGTGGAGACGACAGCTATGACCGGAGCAGAGACGGGAGCGAGGGCCGGCGTCGGTATGGGGACGGGCGAAGGTAGCGAGGCGGAAACGGGAATCTGGGCTAAGACCTGAGGAGCTGGTCTGGCGGCAGGGATGGGAGCAGAGGTCGACATCAGGAGGTGGGTGGAGGTTAAGCCTGGTGCTACGCAGACAGACTGGGGCTGCACCTGCAGGGCGCCGTGTTCCGCCACAGGAGGAGAACTTGTAGTTTGGGTTTGTGCTGGAGGTGAGGCGGTTGTAAGGCCTTGTTTATAAGTCACACCTGGGCTGAGGTTCTGTGTTGGGTCACCGACGGATCTCGCTGCTTGGGGCGGTGTGACTCGCGGTGGCGTGCTGGCTAACGCCTGTGTGGAAAGCTGTGCTAAGGAAGGCCCGGGTGAAGACATGTGTGAGTGAGCGGGGATGGATGACGTGGCTGAAAGGTGTGATGGTGGAGAAGCCTGGACTGAGGCGGCGAGCTGCGCAGACAGGACTTGGGTCTGAACGGGGACAGAACCAGGGCTGGGGGCACCGCCCGGCTTCACTGAGGGGTTTGCAACATGTATAGGAGCAGGAAGGGGGGCGACCATTTGTGTTTGGGCAAAAGACGATGGAGTCGTCTGAACCTGGGCTACGGCTCGCGCTTGAGGTGGAGCGGGCATTTGGGTCGGAGGGCTGAAAGTTGTGGCGGGTTTTGTAGGGGGGGTGTTCACAGGAGCTGAGGTTGAAGCTGTTGACGACGGGACCACAGGAGTGAAGAGGAAGCGCTGGGTCTGTCCGTTGGGCATGACCGCCTGCATCAGCTGCTGACCAGGGCCAGGGATGACGGCGACGCCCTGTGGGATGATCTGGAGTTGGCCCTGGGTCTGGCCTTGACCCTGGATCACCACCGTCAGACCCGGGTTTCCCGCCTGCAGAAGGTTCACGTTAAAGAGAAATCATCTCTGAGGTCTAGACTTCCTCCCTGTTAGACCTTCAGTTGTGTTTTAAATAATCAGAACCTTCGACGTCTGAATATGCAAATGAAAGTCAATCATGTCAATGAATCTAGGATTTGTGTTTGTTCCTTGTTAACTCAGATACTTGTGAGCTCAGATCCAGAGAATACAAGTTTAAAACACGAATGCAAGTTAGAAAGTTCAAACTTTGCAACAACAGTACAACACACACATTTTATGAATATCAATCACTAATTTACAAACATAAATCAACAATTCAGAAGTATTAATCACAATGTGTCAGATTCAGAAATGTAAGAGTTGAGTAAAATATGATTTAGTTGTAATTTTTTTAAAGGGAATTTTCACAGAGGAGGATCTAATGTATCTACGAGTCCAAAATTGACTGACATTGTTGACTTCCATTCATAAATTCAGATATGTACCCATACGTTTATAGTGATAGTTATCAGAACCTACAGGAAACAGATCCAATAAGTCCAAGTGCAAAACAATGAATTCATACAGATTTTAGACATTCAGAAAAAACCTGAAATCTTTTTTTTTTTGGTTTTTGTTACTTATTCCCTCCGTTTTTTAAACATCAGGAAAATTGTTTGTGTCTGAGTAAGAGTTGTTAAATCAGCACCAGATTTCAGAAATGCACACTCATGTTTTCCTCGGAGACGGTGATTATAGTCGTCAGCTATATGCCTGCAAACGACAATCTCTGCACTGCATTTAAATACAGGTTTATATGTAATCCAATCTGTGAAACAGCTCTTGGAAAAATAAAACCTGACGTCGTTCTACCACGTTGTCAGGATCAGCTATGTTGTTAGATATGCAGACAGGAAAGTGGGCCTCACCTGGGCACTTTGTGTCAGCTGCATGAGCTGAGCCATAGTCAGTTTTACTTGGCCCTGCTGAGGTCTCGGGGCCTGAGACGATGCCACGGACGGCTGCCCGGGAGTCGTGCTGACGGCACCCGAAGAGGAAGCCACACATGCGGCTCTCGGAGGAGCACCGGGGGTGGCTGTGCCTGCAGGCTGTTGAGACGGACCTGGAATTCAAGGAAGATGGAGCATCTTTTTGCAGCTGCTGCAAGGCTTAGAAATAATGATCATAAAGAAATGACATTTATATTAAAGAAAAACCAGAAGTTTGAGAGATCACCTTGGTGACCTGCAGCTGAATTTCGAACCATCGTCGAGCCCATGGAGACGGACTGAGAAGCCGTCTGGTTTCCTGATGCACTGGGTGCAGTCTGGCTCACTGTTGCTGTGGTCTGAAGAGGAAAAAAAAAAGACAAAATAAGATTTTTATTTTTTTAAATAACTAATTAAGAGACTAATAAAACAAAAAACATTAGACCTTGTGCTGAGAGCTGGAGGCAGAAGCTGCAGCTCTGAGGTTGAGATTCCCGGTTGTAGGATGTAAGGTGCTGTATGTCCGCAGGTTTGCAGGAGGCCCAGAGGGGAAAATGCCCAGAACCTTCTGCTGAACTACACCTGCTGAGCAGATCCAAGTTAGTAGAGGAAGTATAAAGAAATATATAAACGCATGCATTAAAGAAATAAATCAATATGCAGATTTCCATCAGTAAAAACCAAGGAGGGGACGATCATAATCATGCTGACGGTCGACAGACTGACGGCACGCCTCCCACTGGACACGTTTCTAACCCATTCTGGCAAACATGGCCCACATATTTGCCAGAATGGACGACACTCATGCTCCCTACCTCCTTGAGTAGAAGGCACATTGAGTGTGACAATCTTGCTGTTAGCGGGCAGTGGTAGTTTGGCGGCGAGGACGTGGCCGGCCACAGTCACTGGGCCGCCAGCGATCTGGAAGGTTTGCTCTGAGGTGGTGATGCTGCCGGCCGCGGAGGCTGCAAGACACACGCCACCTACAGTCACGTGTACCCAGAAGGGGCCTCAACAACAGCCGCGGTGTCCACTGTGAGCTCCAAGTCCACAAAAGGAGCAGATTGGTTTTTTTTCTTAATAATCCAGTAGAATTTAAGCTCAGGATTCATAGAACTGAGATTTTTGTTGGACTGAAAGTGGACACCATGAGCTATAAAAGGATTCAGTGATGAGGCGGTTTAAGTTGTTGATATGGAATGGGATGAAGAGGTTGACCATAGGAAGCGACACTCTTTGGTGATTCTGGCTCCAGTGAATGAATGTAGAGTGAAACGCCTCCTTACCTGAGCTGCTGTTGTTCTGACCCTGTTTCACCCAAGAAGCGAAGGACTGGTGGAAGTTCTTGTCCTGCTGGAATGGAACAGAGGAGCCCAGCTTGGAGGCCAGCGCCATCTTAGCCCCCGATGTGATCTGACTCATCCTCTGGCCTGTAGGGGTCGCAGTACTGGGAGCGCTGATGGCAGTGGTAGCGGTGGTCGTGGTAGCAGTGGTAGTCGTAGTCAGTTTTTGCTGCTCGAGACGTTTCTGTAAAGATGTTTTTTTTTGCACATTTTTAACTTGGGTTGTTCAGTGTTTTAGTTTGAATCCCAGCTGATTGTGTTTTCACCTGCTGGGCAGCAAGTCTGGCCTGCTTCAGCTGGTTCTCCAGGTGGGCTTTTACTTCCTCTGCCGTCTTCAGAGCTCCACCGGTTTTGGACGGGTCTAAACCTTGTGACTTCTCTCTTTCAACTCTGTAAAGATTATTCATTTAAAGAAGCATCGCCCAAAATAAGATTTTAGGCATGAAAGACAAAAGGTGTGCAGTTTTCCAACCTCTCTGCAAAGGCTTTTATTTCCCAAAGCTCCAGCTCCTCCTCAGGGACCCACGTCTCCACGGCGACAGGCCCTGTCTGTTTGGCTGGTTCCTGCTTTTTAGGCCTCAGGGCACTCGAGCGCAGACCTTTCCTCTGAGGGGTTGGAGTTTCTATTCGCAAGAAATAAAGTTACAAAAAAATAGCTACAAAACCCTCGACTGATTAGATTTTTGTCCCTAATTCGCTACAACCTGAAACCCCCTCACCTTTGGGGGTGTCCCTGTTCCCGATGGGGCAGATGATCTTCCGGATGCAGTATTCGGAGCGAATGCCATGGGGCCCGACATCTCTCCGTCTGATGATCTCTGTTGTGATTATGTCTGTGTCTGTAGTTTCTAGAGACAAAAAGGTTCCTGGTTTTAAGACACTCATCAGATGATAATCCGTTCGTTTCATCCAAAACACACCTGGACAAGAAGTCTCCATAGCTTTGTCTCATGGCTTATTTTAACCAACGACGGCCACGTTGTCCAATCATCAATTTACATGTCAGAATCACAAATTTACGAGTAAAATATGTGATTCTTTATTGTTGAAAAGTAGTAACTTTCTAACTTGAATGTTCAAAGGGGAAGATCTAATATCACATGCATCTATGAGTACAAAAATATTTACATTCTTGACTTGCATCTATAAATTCAGATGCTGGGAAAACACCCATATGAGCCAACGTAAAAATACAAAGACTGAATGCATGGAAAAGAATATCAATAAGGGCTGTGGGCATGTTTCCTTCCAGAAGCCCAACTGGTATAAAGAAGATAAGAATCATCATCATTATGACGGGATGATGATCCAAAAAACATACGGCAACAAAAACTCACACTGGTGAACACAAAATTAAACTTCTTCTATGGCTGTGTTAGCCTGTTAGCAAACCTGTGGGGTAATCTAATGAGTGCTTGAGAGAAGACACGGGATTATATAAAGAGGAATAAACCGACATCCCTCCAGCTGGAAGCTCTAACTTTATCAAACCTCATTGGAAAACACTTCAGCATGATTGTGCTGAACTCCCCCCCACCTTTCCGGGTCGTTCCAACCGCAGAGGAAGGCTTCACAGCCATGTCGTCCCACCTGAGGCAGGCCCACAGCAGCCTCAGCATTAAGCTAACGCCTGCCAGCGACCTCACAGTCTGAAGCCGATATCTGAAAGAAAGACAAAAACCAAATCAAAAGGTGTAGCTTTATGGAAACAGATTCTTTCCAAATGTTCCAAAGTACAGCTGATTCTGTAGTCTACCTCCATGAGATCCCGAAGGTGGGCCGAGGTGAAGGGTAGGGCCAGATATCCGGAGCAGGCTTGGCGTTGTAGCTGAAGATGGGGACCTCCTTGATGCCCGCCTTCCTCCCCAGCCTCTTCAGGTCGTCGTTTGGCAGGACAAAAATGCTCTTCTTGCTGCTCTTGGTCACAAATTTGCGGTAGGAAGGCAGCGCTGTTCCAGACCGGGCTTTCTTGGATTTGGAGAAGCGCAGCAGGCTGACTCTGTCTCTGGTGGAATATTCTTTACTGATGGTCATGGAGCTGGCGGGGGGGATCGTTTTGCCATCATTGGGTTTCCTCCTCAGGGAGCCGGTCGCTGCTGCGCCCGGCTGGGTGGCAGCAGCAGCGGCCGGGCTGTTGGAGGAAACGGAGCCGCTTTCTGCCTGCGAACTTACAGGAGTCTTAGTGTAGCTGTTGGATTTGTCTTGCATAGAAGAATTCAGAGGCTCCCTCTGGGAGATTTTAGTGATGGATGTCTTTACATCCTCATTAGAAGTACAGTTTTCTGTAATATCACTGTTGTGACAAGAAGTGGTGGACGGTTCCAGCTTCACAGGGAGGGGGCCCTCACTGTTTAAGGTCGGATGATCTCTGTTATTCAGGGACTCTCCTTTATCTTCTACGTGGTTCTCTAACTTTGCCACTTTTAGGGGCGGTGTGTGTGCTACGTTGGACAAATCGCTTCGCGAGAGGTTCCCGTTCATCAAAGACTTAACAGGCTCTCTGTCAGCATCCGACGCGTCGCCCTGGACTCTGGATTCAGACCCTGCAGGCGGGGTTTTCCCGTTCATCTGTGAAAGGCTGGTTTTGTCTTGGGTGGAATCCGCTCCTTCTAAACCCATCGGCTCGCCGCTTTGATCCATTTCTTCGTAGCTGCGTTTCTTGGGGTTGTCCCCCATCCTCTGCGGTTTTTCTTTGCTTCCTGTCATCTCTGACAGATGATTGGTTTTACTGTCCAGTTCTGGCTCTCCGTTCAATTCCTTATGGGAAAAGTCGCCCCCCTTGCTCCCATGTGTAGCGTTCACTTCAGCTTCGTCGCTCCTGGATACAGCCGCCTCGGATTTAACCTCCGTCTTTGTTTCCGTGGTTTCCTCATCAAAGTTGAGCTTTTTAACCACAGAATCCTCCCCTTGTAAGTCGCTGTCCTCTTCGGTTTTCGGGGTCACAGCGGCCGGCTGTTCGCTCATCGCTGGTCCTTCCGTCACCCCCCCAGCCGTGGACTTCATGGCCCTGATTTTGGACAGCAGGGTCGCCTGCCTCATCCTCTCCAGTCTCTGCTTCTCCTCCAGGGTGAACTGTTTGACCCGGCGCTCCAGCAGTCCGTCTAGTTTGGACGGCTTTACCTTTTTCTTGTACGCTGTCCTCAGCTGGAAGCCTTCGCTGACGTTCACCACATCGTAGAAGATTTTAGCTGCAATCTCCTCCTGTTTGGGTTCTTCGGGTATCTCTGTTGGTTCTTTTTCAGGAGGATGAGCAGAATCTGGAGAGGGTCTATTCATTTTAACTTCATCTAAAAAAAATATGTAGAAATGAGCTGGTAAGAAACGCAACACGATCACAGAGTGCGTCAAAAATCAGATCAGATTTGTTACCTTTCTGGTCGGAGGCTTCTTGGTTTGAGTCCACATCCATTTTCTCATCTTCTCTCTCTTCACCAGCAGGTTTTAGATGCTCATTGTTAACAGATTTTTCTTCCTCATTGTTTGCTTTGCTTTTATTAACTAAAGAAACATCCAAGTTCGGTTCCAGCTCCTTGTCCTCTGGACTCTGACGGAGCAGCTTCTCGTTTTTCTTCAGATCCAACGTCTTAACAGAAGGGGATTCTTTCTTCTCTTTCAATTTCGCTGAAAAAAAGAGGGGAAAAAAACCCTCTATAAAAGGATATTATGGAATAACAGATGTTTGGAGCGAAATGAACCACAGAATCCTTGCGACATTCAGGACAGCAAAGAAAGTGGCCAATCCAACTTACCTTGGAGCGCTTTGCGGTAGTTTACGTTGGTGTTTCCCGGCAGCTTTGGAACAAAACGTGGAACGTGTGTCTTGCTGACCCAGATCCAACCACCGTATCCTGTTACTCTGTACTCTTCCCCTTTCTGCTTCCACACCTTAAAAGAAACACACAGATCAACTCTGTCAGGTTTTCTTTGGGATTTTATGCTCAAAACAGAGTTCAGCTGAATTTAGATGTAAAAAAAATCGGAAAGATGTGGCAAGTGCTTATAACTCATTTACTCCTATATAAAGCAGACTGGCTCCTACCAACTGATTTACCCATCCATGGACTCTGCAAATCTATTCCAATTCATTCAAAGTGGAGAATCCTTTTTTCCACTCAGTTTCATTCAATGTTCAAGGACTATTAATCTGTAGAAGTCAACTCTTGTGGATCACCTAACAGTTTGGGTTTTTTTGACTCATTTAAAAGTCCTTCCTTCAGCTCTGACCAATTTCCCTGATCTGTGCGGTACAGTCTTAGTTTTTCCATTTCAAAGTAAAACAAAAAAACCTCTCTGGCACCGATACCGGAGTAATGTGGAGCTTCATAGTGATGCAAAGCATTGCTGGGACCACAGTGGGTTTTTCCACGCTCAAAAAGTTCAGTAATCAGTGCAGAATAGGGTCTGAGGGCAATCACTGATGGAAACTAAAAGATGAAGTGATTTTACTTAGTATTATGCTGAGGAAACAGTCCATCAAAGTGATCAGCAGTAGCAACTGGCAGCGGGTCCTTGGTAGACCAACACATCAGTCCACGGATAGCTATCAGCTTCAGCCTATACATGTGTGCTTTCACCGCTTCCTCCATTTTTTCACACATTATGTTTAAATTTGTACTTTTGTAACATTCTTCATCACTGTGTGACATTTTTTTTTTTAATGGAGGAAGAAAAAGCTAAACCAGCTTCAAAAACCAGAATCAAACAACGCCCTAAAATAACATGAAATATGCAGCTCATATTTGGGACAAACTTCTGTGTTCTTTTATTCTGACGCGGCCACGTTTAACAGCCGGATTAAAGTTTAGTGTGGGCTTTACATTCAGGCTGCTGTCGCATTGCTTCTTAAGCCACACACAGAAGGAGAGAACAGCAAAGCTTTGAACGAGATTTTATATTCTAACCCTGCTTTAAACATCTACCTTCTGTCTGCTTTCTTCCTTGGTCCTCCTGATGCAGTTTGCTCACAAATGTTCATTATAAATTTATACCAAGGTTCAGACATGGACACCATTCGATCATTAGATGACTTCTCAAGCGCATTGCATAAAACAAAAGAGGGGGAAAAACAAACCACCACACCTTTCAGTTGGTTTTTTCTATCAAAGGTAGAGAAAAAATACCAGTTTCTATTAGACTTAAACAACATTAAACTTTTAGTGTTGGTCTGCAACATTTAAACCTGATAAGAACACATTGAATCTATATGAGGAAATGTGAGAATGTCTATTATTGGCAAACGTAACCTGTTGTCCTACCTGGTGTTTGATGGGGATGGTGTATTTCACCCATGTGGCCTGCTGCAAAGTCTCCTCATCTTCTAGTTTTTTCTCTCGCTTTCTCACCTTCTCCTTCTCATCTCGCTCCATTGAGGTCATCCGATGCATTCTGAGGCAAAAACAGCAGAGGGAACAGAGTTTGGATATAAGCTAAAAAACGCTAACAGTGTTGACAAAGGAACCTGCAGCATCACTCATGCTGGAAGGCGCAATGAGTCAGTGAAACATAAAACACACAGAGAGCTGAGCCTGGTTCCTCATTCACCTTGTGTGGCCCAGAGACTCTTTCCATACAGGCAGCATAACCACTGGTTTAATTGCACACTCCAGGATAGCTAAGGCCAAAGCAAACTCTCTAGCCTTGCTGCACATCTGCACCGCTTTGTTCCAGTTGGTCCTGAAACAAACAAACATTTGGTCGGGTTGCATAGAAAACGGGATATGCTTTTGATTTTGTTGCCCAAATGAAAGACCGCTGTACCTGTGCGACGCCCAGTTGGGATGCATGAACGGTCCGGTTATGCTGGTTTCCAGCTGGATTATACTCAGGCGGAGCGTGGCCACCGTCAGACTCCGTGACCCGTGGATGGAGCCGTTCCACTTGAACTCCGCCGCCGTGGTCAAGCTGAACTTGTGCGACAGGTGGCGTTTCTTGTCGTAGTCCTCCCGGTGCTGATGCTTGTTGAGTGCCAAGGCGTTGGTGCTGTACTGGTTCTGGTACACCCTGTATTTACCCTCCTGACCCAGCTTGAAGAGGTTATTTACGTTCACCGCCAGGTCCCTTTTCAAGAAGCTGAGGCGTGAGGAGTCAGCAGGAAGAACGCCTGGAGGTGTCTGGAATACAGAAGGGCCAAACATTAGGAGCGTTTCTAAACAGGATAATCCCATATTTACACAGCTGACAGGGAATATAACAGCATCTTCATCCTTTTCTTTTTTCCATCAAGAAGTCATCAGTATCATTTAGATGCCATTAGTGCAATTTTAAAAGAAAAATGTCAAATGTTCACTTTGCTGGCTGGAAATGCTAAGATTTTAAAGCAGTGTCTCTCACCTCTTCACTGCTTCTCTTCGGTTCTTGTTCTGCTCCACTCCCCTTCTTATTCCTTTCATTGTACTCCTCTGTCAGAGACCAGACGACGACCCCATCATCAAAACAAGAACCAATTGACACAACTGGAATCAAATCTGAGCCAAGGTTTTATTTTCCAAATCACAGCTCACCAGTCCCATCCTGGCTGGTAAAAGAAGACCTGGAGGACCTGTCGGCCAGGTCAGGAGGCTCCGCCTGTTTAGGACCCTCAGAGGCAGAAACCTGGCTGCTGTCACTCACCGCCGCCGGCTGATGGGATTCATCTCGGGTAGGTGATGATGATTGATCACCTTTAGCGTTATCACATGCGGACTTTGACTTCTGGTGGTCATCTAAACCAAACGCATACAAAAAAAAAAACAAAAATCAGTTAGGGCAAATAAGGTTTTCTTAGAAACCAGCAACATGTAAGGGATTATATTAAATCAAATATTTAAGAGGGACAATAATTTAAACTTGCAAACCATAACAGAACAAGATTTGTTTAAGGAGATGATAAAAATGAAATGATTCAGCAACAGAATTAATGCAAACAAAGCAAGACGAACACAGGCGGCGTAACTAAGCTAATGCTAAAGCTCTTCACATCAGAGACACTAAAAATCAGACGTGGCGTTCCTCAAGGTTCCCTATTTAGACCCATCCAATATCTTCAAGCTCAAAGGACTAATGTCTCAACAGGACATTGAAAAATCATTTCTTTTGTTCATCTTTAGTAATATTATTACTGCAGCTTTGTCTTCACTTGTCTGTTAAAAACTGGATCCGACAGCTGCAGATGCTCCAGAACGCTGCCTGCTGAGTCCTCTTTAAAACTAAGGAAGTAGAACACATCACCCCAAAGCTAACATTCTTTCATTGACTCCCCGTATTTCACAGAGTAGATTTCAAAACTTCTGTTAAGTCTATAAATCATTGAATGGCATAAAAATACACCACAGGCTTGCTGTCACTGGATCAACCTCTCAGGTTCTTATCTGCAAACCCAGAACCAAACATGGAGAAGCAGCTTTTAGTTGTTATGCTCCACTAATCTGTACTTTCCTATGACTTACAGCACTTTGAAAATGCCTTACTTTGACCTTGTGAATTTATGGTCACCAAGTCACTCTGACTGCATATAAAGAGTTTCCAATTAAACAATGGTGACCTGTTTAGTCATTATATGCGTTTTCTGGGTTTTTTTTTTATTTAGTTTTGCTCAGTCTCTTGATGATCTGAGTATTTGCCTCAACAAGATCCCGTGAAAAGAAAGAGGAAACGTAAAGGATCAAATGTAGAAGGAATGCACCCCCCCCCAAAAAAAACATTATATAACAAAAGGGATGAAAACTAAAAGCGTTGATGAGAACAAACAGCCTGTAAAGCAGCAAAGCTGACTGATGCGTGAATAAAAACTGCCAGCAGATGGCGACGGCGTACAGCACTGCTTAGGTGTGCTAATTACACCTGGTGCCAAAAGTAAAGACCACCAGGATTATTTGAAGGTGTTTTGGGGTAGCAGGTAAAGTCTTCCTGAGAGCAGCGACCCTTCAAAAAGCTCCCTCAATAGATAAATGGCTCACGGAAAACGAAGCATGGCCGTTGAAGGTAGCAAACAGAAACATTGGATGAAGCAGCTGCAGATGGCAAACCTATTAGACCTGTGGCATAGAAAACAAAGGAAAAAAAAGATTATGGTCCAAATTTCAGCTTAATTGGGCCTAAAAAGTCAAAAGAACATAAAAAGGTCAAAGATTTTAAGCAAAACAGAAACAACCAGGCTGAGTTTGACCAGTTTTACTCTATCCAAGAAGATTTAATGAAGAAGGCGGATTAACGCCCACAGAGTATCGGTTTTATGCTCGGGTGCACAGCATGATGCTGCCACCACCGTGTTTCACTGATCTGCAGCATTAATTTATTTTATTTCTTTCTAGACCAAAAATGTCTTTGGTTTTCAGACCAAACAGCATCCAGTGTCCTTTAGAGACAACAAAAGCAAACACAGAGCAAAGTTAATCACATGGTGACGCGCAAACAGCAACCAAACATCAAGATGGACGTAGAGTCAGGAAGCAGGGAATGAAGAGTGGAGCTGAAGCTCGTCTAAAGGTCAAATAGGGGTCAGAGTATGACCTGGGGTACCTGTCTGTTCCCGCTCTGCCAGCTGAGGGGGGTCCCCCTTCTCCCGGTTTCCAGAATGAACAGTCTCTGTTTCAGTGTTTGACTCAAGCGATTCGGTCTGAGGTGCAGCTGCATCCTGGGAGGCAGAGGCAGGTTTATCTGACACGCATCTCTCCTCTGAGGGAGGCTGAGCGGCAGCTGCTGTGGTATGACAGAGAGTGAACAGAACCAGCAGAGTCAGGGGGTCTATACACAGTTGGCACATAAAGACTAGGAAAGGTAGTTTATCTCCATACAGCCCCATCCAAGACATGTTCAAAAAGGCAAAGTCAGACCACATGTTTACAGTTGTTTGATCATTTTACCTTGTGAACTGCAGTCTTCTGTCGGCTCTGCATCCTCTGGTTTGTTTTTCAGCGATAAGAGCTCGGCATCATCCCCAGCTGCATCTATGGAGCCCCGTTCTGTGTCCTTCTTTGTCTCCACTGCTTGTTTCTTTGCTTCCCGCACCTCTCGCCTGATCTTTAAACGCTCCACGGAAACCTCTAAACACACAAGGAAGCAGCTGGTGTTCAACACACTCAATGTAACACTAAAGCCTTTTTCATTTTGAAGGCGGCACTGAAATTTCTGACCGTAAGATTTTAGCACATAAATGATCCCAGATGCTCTGAAGGCTTTTTATAAAAAGGTCTTTATGTTGGATAAATCAAATCCATTATTTGTGGCCTGAAACAAAACCATCTTCATCTTTAACAACTAGTTCACTGTCTTGAAGCAAAACAAAATGTTCTTTTTTGATGAGTTGGAGTGATCTATAAAATACCACTATAACCTCTACTAGTACTTGTAGTACTAGGATGACCTTTTAAGTTTTTGTTTTCAGTAGTCTTTGGAAAGTCAGCTCAGGAAGATCTTAAAATTTTCTTTTTATTTGATAATTAATGTTTTTTCCCCCCCCAGAAAAATTAATTGAAAGATTAAAATATCCACAATGATCACTTATGATATAGACTGAAAGAAACCACACTGAACAAAATTCTAGCTGCTGCCGTTTTCCTGCTTTAAAACATTTATTTTGAAGGCAACCATTTAGGATTGAGATCTCACTTTTCATCTCACAAGGAGTCATTTCAGTATTACAGCTTTCAGACAGACACCTGGTTGTTTAAATAATCCAGATTCAACGAGAATTTGGCTGAACAACGAGAAACAAAGATTGAAAGGTTGACGATCAGAGAGTGAAAGATTTGTCTGATTGGTGAGTTTACAAAGAACACTCTTCAGTTAGGACGTCAGTACTGAGGAAAGAAGCTCTTTTTTCAGTATCACTGAACACGTTCTGGCTGATCACTGAACTTTGAAGCGCTTGACCTGCTATTAGATTTTTCTCAATAACTGACAATGTTGGATGTTTTAAGGTCGCAATACGTTAGAGATCAACAGATTTAAGTCGACGCTAATACCAATTATTTTTGTCTAGCTGCCATTTTTTGGGGGCAGATCTGTCTTTCTCTTTCCCTCTTTACATGATAAAATTGACACGTGATAATAAGTATATCGACATAAAACACGAGTTCCAATGTAAACAAAAGGGTGTATTAACAAATGAAAACATTGAGAATGGACAGCAGATGGAGGGGAGCGCAGTAGATACTTCAAGTAAACTCAAGGCATGGCCGCTCAATCAATCGGCAAACGCATGCATGTATCGACCAATACCGACACAAGAACAAAAACAAAACTAAACAACAAAGAAACACACAAATAATGCAAATATGTATTGGATTCCTCAGTGGATTTATCAGCAACGCCTTGAGATCACGTGTGCTGCATGCATTGCTGCTCCCACCAGCTGCTATCCATAGTTCATGTTTTCTTTGATTGGTTGTTTGTCGTTTTCACTGAGATGTGTAACATTTGGTATTAAGGTGTCAATGTAATCATACATCCAGTCTCCGAACGACATATCCTTTCTTTTAATGATAGTTTAACATCTCTGTTCATTGGAAATCATAAACATTTTTGTTCACATCTATTTATCGCTTTATTTTATTCAGTATAATAGGCTCCTGTTTTGTTACGTCTTCCAAATATGTCTTGTTTAATAATGTGTAAGAAAACATTATTGGTTTATTCAGACAGTATCTTATACAGCTGGAAGAAAAAAAATGTAACAATGTAATATTTTTCTTTTTTAATTCAACATATTGTAAAAATTACATATATAGCTCATCTTGTTACATGCAGTTTCCTCTCAAGATCATCTTTGTACAAAAGAAAACTCCTTCTTTTCCCCTCAAACTTATCAATAAATTGTTAGTCGATTCATGAGCTCAATCAACTTTAGATGAAGCGCTTAAGCTTGCATGACTATAAATAAAACACTTTATATTCAGGTTTTCAACTAGGAGCAGTGAACTAATAACGTGTTATCAAAAGACTAAAATAAAATACCAAATAATCTTCTCTATTTGTGTTTTATGGGAACAGAAAAGTCATTCAGAGTTTAACTGGATTTTACAGAGAAAAGCTTTCTAAAAGGCTGCTGTTTTTCTGAAACTATATATTGAAAGTTAAATAGAGTTTAGTAGAAATCTTAATAAGCGAACATCTGCGCCGACCGGGCAGAGCTTTATAAAAGCCTGGGATTTAAAAATGGATATTTATTCTTCCATTGGTGCAGCCCTAATTTTACTTCAAGCTAAGGAGTCAACAACTGTGACTAAATAAACAGTTGTGAAGGTGAACGCTGCCAGAAGAAATCTGCAGGAGCATGCATTAAAAAAAAAAAAACAAAACAAGCATTCCTATAAATCTTCCTTCAAGGCAAAGCTTTACAGGAAACATTTGTAATATAAGCAAGCTTTTTTCAAACGTCCAGCTTTGGCCCCAACACCAACAGGCGCGCCCACAATAAAGCACAGAACCGAGATAGCTCATTGATAAAAAGATTTAAGCCGTGTAGGAACATGCAAAGGAAGTCTGGCCTAAAAAGTGAACGATAGGGCAACCAGAGAGACCGAAAGAAACGGAAACTACTGGCTAACAACTGAAAGGTCTCCTAACCACTGTAGCTTCACGGAGGAAGGCTGCGTGGAAAACGGTTGCTTGTTATGTCAGCGAGCGTCAGGGAGAGAAGGTGGCAACACCCAACCGTCATTGAGCAAAAACCCGTCGCCTGAGGGAATGATCGTTATCTGAGGCTTAGAAAACACCTCTGAACCCCAGCTACACATAGGTGTACGTTCCTCAGACTTCTGAAGCCACAAACGACCCAAAACATCTCAGCGTTTCATCGGATGGAAACCAGAACACTGCATAGCTTTAAAGTTTGACAGGTGATGAAGGCAGCGGGTTTTAGCACATACCATTGACAGCGGTGAGGTAGGCTTTACTGTTTCCACGAGCTTTGTTGGTAAGCTCTTCTGTGATGTCCATGTGAGCCTGCATTTCCTCCTTCATCTCCTCCAGGGTGACGTGAAGGTCCGTCTCCCAATACTCCTTATCCAGACACTCGATGAGCTCCTCCAGCTGTGCTTTGCTGCTGTAGTACCAGATTTTTTTCTTCTCTTTCTCCCCATCTTCTTCACTGGAAAGAGAGGATGTTACAGGGCTAAAGCATCAAATGGAAAACGCAGTATGGTGGCAGAGGATGTGAAAACGACATCAATATTTCAAGCATCAAGGCTGTGGTTCAATATAATTTGAGTAAGGCTAAAGCTCAGCTGTCAGTGGGAATAATAAGCTTGGGTGTCACATCCCTTCTCTCAGAAAACCATTCTGAATCCCAGCAAGCTGGCCTTAAAGGTCGCTTTACGGCAGTTTTTACATTTAAAGAAGCAGTAGAGACGACGCAGAAACCTGCAGAGTTTGGCATTTTTAAAACCCTTTTAAAACAGGAGCATTTTGTATTCACATCTTTTTTCTAACTGCTCATCCAAATGGGTTGATTATTTTACAGCACTGTAACCTAACGGGTGCAGGCCGTCTGTCGACTGACGATTAAAAAAAATTTAAAAAATCAAAGTGTTTGTCTGAGAGCTTTAATTCATTGCAGGAAGAGTGTTAGAAGTTGTTTATAGAAAGACAAGAGCAGAGCTTTTGTCTAATGTAAACCTCTTCGCAACGGTGGAAACCAGAGTCTTGGTTCTTTTCTTCAGACCCAAAAGGTTTTCTTCTGATTTTAGGTCCTGTTGCTGCGATGGTCATACGTCCTGGATTATAATCTCTAAGGACCTAAATTCCCTACGATAAACTGGTTTAAAGCTATGATTAGAATGCAAGGGGCACAGGTCCCCCACCCCCATTTTAACAGGAGAGGACATCAAGCATAAAACTTTGCTAAATCTGTAAGCAATCGTTGATGACTTGCTGTGTTGACGCCTGAATATGGGAGCAACCGAAACGACTCCAACAAATCAATCAAGAAACCTTTTCTTTTGTTTACTGGTAGAGTTTAAATAACTTTTTGTTATGATGCCAGATACTTTAACAAGGTTACCAGAGCCTTGTGAAAGACAAACAGGCCCACAGCATCACACCCGCCCACCTTACCCATCAGTAGCCATCGGTTTTAGCTAACCCACCCAACGATTTGTTCATGCTTGAATCGGTGCAACAAATGTTGAGTTCCTACAATACTTCCTTATATCTGAAGAACTGGAAAATAGATTAGCAGAATAACTTTATTTTATATTTTTTTAAATCATTGTTTTACTATTCTGCAAAGATTGATGTCACTTTTTTTTTTTTACTAGGTAAGTAAAGGACGAGTCTGTGTCTTGTTTATCAAACTAGAATGGGTGTACAGGATAAAACAAGTCGCCCCAAAAGTTAAATAGGCAGCGATGAGCCTAACTCACATAATAATCCTTCGATTAAGGAACCAGTATTTCCTCTGGTGGCGATCGTATCCGATGGGCTCCTGCCGGATGTAGGGTCTGTTTTTCTGCGCCTCGGTCACACAGTCTGTGACTCCGGGCACCTTGTGAGCCACACAAACCTCACACTGCCACTCGTCCTCTGGAACCTCTTCCAGTGGCGGTTTAACACACTCCAGATGGTAGACTGCAGAACAAGTCTCACAGCACAACAGGTCTCCCAGACGGTGACACACACGGCAGTGGTCATCATACTGCATGCTGCCGTCAGACATCAGCTCCTCTCTGGCAATGTTAGTAGTTAAGAACTGGTCCACTAAGAACTGTAGCACCTTGATTTTGCTTTCGAGAGAACCACAGGGGTATTCGTCCGTCTCTAGGTATGGCAGAACATGGTGGAACTCTCTGTCGCTTTCACAGTAAGCCCGTAAAACCTCAGGCCACGTCATGCCGTCGATAAAGTACAGAGTGGAGTTGACGCTGTCCTTAAGATCTGCAGGGCCAAAGGTAGTGTTGGAGGAGTCTTCCTCACGCAGGATGGCCTTCAAAAGAGAGATATGAGTCTCTGCTATTAAGGTGCATTGCTCCTGGCCAACCAAAGCAGCGCAGAAGTCCTCAAAGCGGAAAGGGGAGAGACGCAGGACCGTGCTGAAGTTCCGCAGCACCTCGTAGATGGAGCTGATGTTGAGCAACTCCTCACTGGGCACCAGAAGATCCTCAGAGGTCTCCGGAAGCTCGAGAGCGGGGATTTCCTTATCTTCGAGAACGGGAGTGCGAGGACGGGGTGCCCGTATCTTCTTCTTTCCTGCAGGATAAAACACACAAAGGTTTTCATGTAGATTTTTTCAATATATAATAAATAAACATTAATAAAATAAGTAAATAATTCACCAAGTCGTTTATATAAGTTAAAATGTATCATGTACGTGCTTCCTTTAGGTTTACTACATTTTTTGGGATTGAATTAAATCATGTGTAAGGATACTTTGCAGACTTCAAAGGTGAAACTTCAACAAGAGTCATCTTGGCTAAAGTAGCTCAGCACTGAATGAGACAGCCTTATCCTCCTCCATAGAGCACGGGTTGTCAAAATATCGTTAATGGTGATTAGGTGCTCCCTTATTACGGCGATTTCCCTTCAAACACTTTCAATTTAAATATTATTTAATGTGACCTAATAAACGAACTTGCTTGGATAAACAAAAGCTGCAAAATTATTTAGAAATTGACAGACAAGCTAGCTAAGCTAATGTTGTTAGCCTCGTCTGTTTATTAAACATAAAATAATTAAGGTTTTTCTTTCAAATGACGTTTTGAAAAGTTCGTGCTACAGATGTGAAGTTCCTTTTGTTTTTTAAGCCAGTCGCTGTACAGCAGGCATGGAGCTACTTCAAATGCTAACATTAGCTTGTTGTAAGCTAAGTTATTAGCTCCTGCCATGACAGCTAGAGCTACAGACCCATTCAGACTCTTTTGGAAATTATTGTGTAAACCATACGATCACATAAGGGGATGGGAACAAGTTGGGAACTTTGATGCAGATAGATGATGTCTCGATCCACCTGCAGGGCTTCAATGCGGCCTGTTTTCATAAAGTCTGCATTCTCCATTTTGAACAATAACTCTGTTGCTTCCTGCACTGTACACACGCTTTTATTACTGCATGCTCCATTTCCAACACACAGAGGTGAAGGTCTGGTCAGGGATGATTTACCCGGGGTGCTGGCATGAGTGCTCTGACTCCGAAAGCTACTCTCGGTGCAGAAGCTGGCATCATCCTCTTCCTCGTCCAGCACATCTTCTTCCAGGCAATCGGAATCCTCTTTAAGGGCCTCATCCTCCTCGGACTGGGGTTCCTCCTCAACAAACTCGTCCTCCTCCGATCGCAAACTCACAGCATCGTCCTCCTCGTCGCTCTCGTGGTCATCGTACACCACTGTTTTGGACACAGCCGTCCGCCTTCCACCCCGACCACCTCTACCTCCTCTCCCACCGCCACCTCTGCCTCGTCCCCTGCCCCGTGTTGACGTTGTTTTCCTCCTTCTGGTCGATTTAGGGGGCTCCCTGGTCGGGCTATCGGCATCCTCATCCCCGCTGTCTCTAAACTTAGGCTTCAGGTTCCTCCTGGGTCGCAAACCCCTGGTTGTAGCTGGGGATGCCTCATCGGTTTGTAGCGGTTTGGGCGGCCTGCCTCTTTTCCCTCTCATGATATGCGATATCTATTATATTAGAATCCCGAGGTTTGTGTGAAAATGGCATACGCAAATGCGAGCGAAAACGAGTGCCCCTACAGAGACAAACAAGCGCGGTCCCCCCCGAAATACCGCAACACCTTAAAGCCCCAGTGTCCCTTCGAATGTGAAAGCTCAAAACGTTAGCCCGGCGTTCAGTTCAGGCTCGCCTAGGGCCGCCATTTTTCTTCTCTGCCTCTCTCTGGCTGAACAAACAGCAGGGCCTCACTACCGGAGTCACGTGGGAATACTGCTTCTTCTTCCTCAGGGGCAAAAATGTGACAGTAACTAAAATATTCTCACGTTTTTGTTTTTCATTTACATCATCGGTGGTGTTGTTTTAAAGTTTTAGTTTTGTTTATGGGATTTAATCATTTGGAAATTACTGCTATTTCCACGTAAATGACAGCACACACATAAATATAATCAAATCTAAATACATATTTCAAGATACAAGTAACACACGCTGTAAATACGTTGTTGTTTACTTTAACTTAAGTTTAATCCTATTAGAAATGGTTAAAAATCAGATAGATTTTTATTACCAGAATTTAAAAATTCACTGATTCCCTTGTTTCCTCAAGCAGATATTTTAAAATGGACTGCTGAACACATAACATACAGCAAAATTCCCATCCATTCATCTATCATCTTTTCCCAGATCCAACAGGGACTCCCATATTACCCTGCATCCAGTGAAATTATGACTTTCCAAGGTGTTCTCAGTTAAGTTGATAAGTATATATTTGTGATTCCAGCTGCTCTGGGTCATTTAGATTGTTATCCCAAAGGGAATGGGCTAGAAAATCCAAATGTGGGTAGCCAGAAGGGCATTCTGATCATTTCATTAACCTGTGTCACGTTATTTTGGTTATGATTCTTCTTACCATCATAGACAAACATGTAAATCTGTTTTGCTTTTCAGCTCTTTTTTATAATCATAAAGGAGAGAAGCAACATCTGTACTAAAGCAGCTGAGGGTCTGATCTGTTTATGCAGATTTTGCCCATTCTCTTGTGTCCAAGACACCAAACACCAGCCCAAAGGGAACTGACTCGTTTCCCTCTGCTTCACACTTACCTGAGAACTCATCCAGTACATGCCAAATTCATTGGTTGAAGATGAAGATTTTTAAATCAGAATTTTTTCAATCTGGTCAAGATGGTTTTCATGAGCAAGGAATTTGATTCAATGACTTACAGACATTACATGTAGATATAATTTTTCAACAGACCCATATTATTCAATTCAATTCAACGTTATTAATCCCCGAAGGGAAATTCAGTTTTGGTACAGCCCGTCCAAGGTGAGACACGGCGTCCAAGGCCTTGCTGCTGTAAAAGGCGCTGCCCTCTGCAAAACCCAAAGTTGGGCCAGAAAACTTTACTAGTTCCAGGTTGATAGTAGTTGAAGCCTCTTTCCCACTGAAATCAGGGTTAGGGTTTTTCAAACACGGATCGACCCACTAAAAATTGGCATTTGGCTCCCTTCCTACTGGCAGAAAAACGCTGAGCTCTCCTGGCATGCGGCGTACCCTGTGTGCCCCCCGCTGCTACATGTCTGGGGACATTATTACGCTGGGTTAGCATTGATGCTATCACCAGTGCAACAGAAATCCGGAAAGTAAGCAATGGAGAGCATCATGAATTAGTAATTTGGCAGAAATTAGAAAGTGTACTTTATTGTTTCGCTCTTTTATCTGTACAAATCTGTCTCACCAGTGCTGTGCCATGTTTAATGAATGTAAACAGAGTTGTTTCGGCTTGTTAGATAATAGGCGACTGGCGTGGAGTGTTGATGTCCTTACGTTGTGCTAAATAGTAACATGAAAATTGGGGGGTCGACTTCGCTTTGTTGTTCCCACTCAATGCTGACTGGAGCCGATTATTTTGAAGACGATTATAACCGCCGAGTCGTTTGACCCGGTTTTAAAAAATGAGCTGTTCCCACTGTCACTAAGAGGCAGTTGTTCCCGGGTTTAAACTGGTTTTTCGGCCGGTGTGAAAGGGTATGACAGGACTGACACCTGGTGTGCTGTGCTGCTATGCTTGTAGCCCATCAACATCAAGGTTTCACATTTTCATTCAGAGCTTGTATTTTTCATACCTTAGCTTTATAGTGTAGATTTTTTTTTTGCAAAAATCAATACTTTGTGTTTTTCTAAACCATTTTCTTTAGAAATACATTTTGTTCACAAAATAAAAGTAAATATACCTCTTTTCTTAAAATAATTGAAAAGCTTTGAGAGACGTACTTGGTTTTTATTACTAGCATAATCATGATAATGACAGAAACAGTTTAATTAGAGCTTTCACGTATTCAACGCAAATGCTCTTTTCAATCACCTTTTTCGAAACACCATAAAACCACAACAAAACCACATGGACGCTCTGTAGACACGTATATTTCAAAAAAGCACTATTTACAATTCGTTACGATGGCCGTACCCGCCAGTTACTGGACGGCCTCTGAGGTCCTAACACATAACAAAAGGTCCGAACAAGGTCCGAACAAGTCCGAACCAACTCCGAACAGGGTCCGAACGAGTCCGAACCAACTTCGAACGAAGTCCGAACGAGGTCCGAACACACTCCTAACAAATCAGGGAGCGGCAACTGTTTTTTCTAGCGCGTCAAGAGAACGGAAAAAAGGTACAGAAACTTGATTAATACTCATAAAAACACTATCGTATAAAACAAACTAACAAACCAATAAAAAATATTTCAAAATCCCACTATTTACGTTTCCTTTCGACTGTTGTCGTGGCCGAGTGGTTAAGGCGATGGACTAGAAATCCATTGGGGTCTCCCCGCGCAGGTTCGAATCCTGCCGACAACGTCTCTTTTCCTTTCGCTGTAGCCGAATGTAGGATAAGAATTGACTAAAATGAAACAAAAATCCTCACTGAACACTTTGATTTTCTCAAACGTTTTTCTAAGATCGTTTGTACAAGGAAAGGAATTGATCTGTGTAGCTACTTGGTGTGAATGACTCGGTAATAAGATGAAATAGCGCCTCCAATCAGTTACATTAAACATCGTACCGTCACACAGAGCGTAAAGAAAAATCCTCACAGTTTACACAAAACCCTGACAACAAAATCTGCTGGGGGCTGTGAAAATTCCTAACAAGTTCTAAAGGTTTATGTAAAACATCAGGACACGTAATAGTCATGTGACTTAACCGGAAGCAGTAGCCTTGACTTTCTTTAGAAATTTAATGGTTACATTTTAACAATTTATTTTATGAGCGTTCATACACATCAGGTTTGCTTTTTGTTTCCCAAATTGCTTATCAATGTAAATGTTATTTTTCCGTAAACCTGTTGAAGAAGCGTGAAACGAGTCATTGTTATCGCTGTACTGTTTTTTTCCGAACAATTTTTTCCTAACCATATACGAAACTAGTAAATTTGCAGTATATAGAAAGTCTTCTTCTTCTTCTTCTAGTAATAATAATAAGAATAATATTATTCGCTACCACAAAGAAGATGGGATACAGACCGCTCTATGTAGTTTAGAAAAAATACACAAAAATACACAGTTTAGGTGCATAACGTGGCCTAATATATCCACATATAAAGATATTCTAGTATCTAGTAAGTAGGGTAACACATATCTCCATATTTTAACGTTTAAAATTTTAAGGACTATAAGGTAGAAAAATAATCCTATTTGTTATTTGAAATTCTATGACCATTATAAGGAAAGTAATTTAAAAAACAGCCAGTAGGTGGCAGTAGTACACTGAAAATTACAATTTGCACGGTTCCCCGCTTCTCAGAAATAATTACAGGTTTCGAAAAGTGTATGCAGGTTCTTTTAATATGGGGAGTACTCTAATCTTGTAATTATTTTAAATGGCTTGGTTTTTTATTGTTTAAAAACAATAAAAAAAAGCCAGAAAAAACATCTGACGTGGTTGTAATCAAATCTGTTTGCAGTAAAGTAATTTGCATGAAGCTCTATTTTAAATAGGCCTCCACGTTACAGCGTTTGGACTGAAAACCTGGAAAATGTATGTCATAAACAGAGCTTTTGTACCCAGCACAGCTGGTTTAATGTGTCCAAACACAGCTAGACAAGTGTAGAAACACATCACCTTTACCTGTGCTGCTGCAGGGGAGGGAGAAGGAAGTCTCAACCTTTGCGTGTCAGATAAATGCATGCACCTGAATCAAGAGATCTGATAACTTTAATGCATATCAGAGACTTCCACGCCTACAGAGCTGCCCATTGTTTGCATGGCGTTGTGATTGCAGGATTTCTTCTTGTGGCTGACAAGTCTGCAGTCTACCGTGTTACGATTAACTGCAGTAAGCAGACAATATGGCAAGAAATCAACCCAGGGATTCATACATCTTTGTGGGGACTTTTGTGTCTTGTAAGCTCATTTTTAATGTTCCATTGATTACTTCGTGCATGACTCACATCATTCTTCCTTTTCCATGATGATATCAAACCAATCCAAACTTGGAAAAGAGAAAACCAAGCATCACCAAGGAGATCAGGGTGTGGTGACAGCTTCAATCGCTACAACCTAGTTGATTGTGAGAGCAAGTAGCTTCCTTTGCCATTTCATTTTTAACGGTACTATGATGAACTTTAAAACAGATAAGGTCTTTATATTTCAGAACACAAAAGTCCATTTATCCTTTTTTTTTAACCTTTAACAAATAAAAATCTAAAAACCACAAGTCAAAACTTTGATGCAAATCCTCTGTTCTGTTAGTCTCTGTCCGGTTCCCAAATCTTTTTGGTTCCCTGAACATTTGTTTTTCCATTCCAATATTAGGTGTTTTGCATGGGGGATAGAAAGTTCATCTGATCAGAGCATCTTCCTCCACATGGCTGTTCTCTTCCAGGTATGACTAGTGGCTTCATTTGGCTTTTTTTTTTCTTCCTTCGGTCCCACTAAGTTTGTGGCTGGCAGATATCTCCACCTGACCAGAGCATCTCTGCAGCTCATGAACCTCTTGCTAGCTGTACCGCTTATAAAGAGGAAATTGAATAATCCTCCATGGAGTTTTTTTAAATTATTTATTATTAAACCAGGAAGTTCCATCTCTCTTTTTTTTTTTTTTTTTTAGCAAACATAGCCCTCACCGTCGCCTGCTTTAAATTCTCTATTTTTGGAGTATTTCTTGTAATTTTAATTTCTTCTAATTATAACCGATATCCAATATAAATGGACTCTACCAACTATTCAGGCAATCAAAGATACTTTAATGTATCAGAATAAACAGGGATATAAATTAAATGCATGCCACACTTTTTAGATATTTCATTGAAAAATATATTTAAAAAAAACAAAGATTTTTCATATGATTACTGGTCCATAACATGAAAATCCCAACAAATGAAACTGGTTAATTCTTGTAACGTGCCTAACGTGACGCTACTACTTAAGGGTTATTGCCTTTGCAAGCAAAAAAAAAAAAAAAAAAAAAAAAAAGCTCCTATTTAATGATGTTAAGGCAAACAAAGGTTATCAAAAAAAGCAATGTTCTCAGCTCTTTAAAAAGCACTTTATTTTTTTCACCAATATAAAAAATGGAGCAAACTTAGTGATCTAAAAAGGGGCACAGACAGAGCACTGGTTCACACTGTGATAATAATCTGCTGAACTCTGAACTTGCAAATCCTCACATCATCATAACATGTCACCAACGAATTGGAGGCCGAGGTTTTTAAAGCCTTGCTGTCGACTTCTATAGCAGCACCATATGGTAGCTTCGTCAGACCCCTGAGGCAGAAATAGTACTTTAGCCTCAGAATTTCGAAAAGACATCTTTGCACTCTGTGCTGCACCCTGCGTTTTAGACACATTCAGCATGAGAAAAAAAAAGGCTTTCATTTATATCACATAGGCTGCAGTGTGACTGACTTCATCCATTCGGTTTCTACCAAACGTCGAACAGATGAATAGACGCACTCGGGCAGCATGACATCACTCAGACCCAGAACACATTGGATAATTCCAGTTGAGAGGGCTACAAAGAGGACATCAGCACTGATGTAACCAAAGCGCCGTTTGAATCGGACTGCAGCAAAAGTGGTAGAGAGGAGGCCTGTGAAATAAATGAACCTCTGAGTACGGAGAACTAAAATGTGAAAGCAGTGGCCCGTGCCTGGTAGGCTGTTTAGCATACTGCAGGGCTTGCAGCAGCCTGCTGCATGCAGAGCAGTGCAATCTTCTATTTTAGAAATGAAATCAGCTTCCTCTTTAGATCTGCTGGTGTACATCTGCGTCTCAGGACCAACAGACAAGAAAAATCCACGTTCACCGTCTGTTCAAACTAACCTCCAGGTTTCTAATAAAAAAAAATAAAGTTTTGTCACAAAGTACATTTTTCAGTGTAACATACAGGATAGGATTTAAACGTATGAATGCATCGACATCCGCTGCTGAGTTTTAGGAAAACCCCTGGTGTTCAAAGTGTAACGTATCAATCCTGTCTTGGGTTCAAAGACTGGGCCACATGTGAAGAATAAAACATGATAACAATAAAGGTACCAACTTTGTTAAAACTGCACTCATCTTTGTTTTCCTGCATCGGTTTGCTGAGTGAAAAGAAACCAAATGGAGGGGTGTGCAGGTGGCGCTGTGGTTAGCGCGCACGACCCATGTAAGGAGGCCTTAGTCCTCGACGCGGGTGACCCAGGTTCAAATCCAGCTTGTAGTCCTTTCCCGCATATCTCTCCCCCTTTCTCATACCCCCTTTCCTGTCAGCCTAATGTCAGAAAAACGAGCCACTAGTGCCGTAAAAAAGCTCAAAACAAAAAAAAAAAAACCCAAATGGAGTCTGTTTAGATATGAAGGGAGAGGTTCTTTCCTTCTGTAATAAGAATTCATTCTGTGCTGCATTATTCAATGTAACACATGCTATGGAAAGAAATTTGTTCCAATATTAGAGAAATAAAGGTAGACATTTCAATGTAAAAAAACAATCTTGTTTAAATCACAAAACTCCCATAACTAGTGTGTTATTTGTATTATTAGTAATTATCTCACTGTGTAACAGAATTCATCATTGCCAACCACATATTTCTTTAAAGAAATGCTTCTAAAATGGGTTGATTTCTACTATAACGCCGGGAAATACACTGCACCCTTCCCAACACTTAGGGATCAGCTGAACCTTGGCAGGAAAAAAACAAAAACACAACAACCGACTTTTTTAATAATTGCATTTTATTAATTGAAAACAAAAACGCAAATAAAAAAAAAGCAAAAAACAGTGTCATTAGGTAAGACAAGGAGAGAGACACACACAACAGTTCCTTGTTGGGGGCAAAAGGTGAAGGTGGGCTGATGTAGGGGAAGAGGAGGCTGAGTTTTATCAGATGGGACATCTTGGATTATTTACATTTATCATCATTACAGGACCGGCAGATCCCTCAGCAGAGGAGGGGAGGGACAGGGCGGTGGTGGTGGGGGGCTCAAATTAGCAGATCGGAGACACTGAAACACCAGAGAGAAAGGCACTATCCAGAGAGAATAAGAAACAGAAACAAAATAAGGTGAAAAACAAACGGAAAATAAACACACACTGGAACGGACAAAAAAAATCCAAAATAAAAAAACCCAAAAGAAAGTGCTTGACCACACGCCACACTGAACACGAAAACAAACCGACAACAACAAAAAAAAGTCGTTTACATTGTTTTAGCTGATCTCTCAACTTTTAGCATAAAAAAAACCCAACAATCTCAGTTTTATGAAGTGTAAATCTACCAGCTGCGGCTCTGCACTGGTGCTCACACAGTGTGATTATCCAAACTCAGCCCCTTTTGTTGCTTGCAGAGTGTCCGCTAATGCATGCATTTAATGTGTCCGAACATGACCGTTAACTACCTGTACACGTCCCCCCCACCCTAGCTCTCTATAAATGAACATTAACACTATTTTTCAGCATGTCTTTTGAAATCCCTTGTGTGGTTCAGCTCTCCCAGCGGGCTTCCCTCATGTTTGTAGGTGCAGGCGGCTGAACAGCAGCGGCTGCCATCAGTGTGTTAAGGTAGCTGGCTTTATCAGCACCAACGGCTCTTCTTGCTGGTCATTATTAGCTTTCTGACAAGACTGACTCTTTCAGACACCTAACTTTACTCTACTTGCATGACAGACAAAAAAAACAAAAGAAAATAACTTCTCAAATTGGAAGTTATGAAGCTTTAAATGTCATATCATCCAAGAGAGCTTGGATAAACCAAAAAGAAGAAAAAAAAAAGTTGACAATTATCACATTCTAGAGCTACTAGGTCTTATCTAGGCTAACAGAAGATTGAACATAATTTACAAATGGAAAACAATTTGTGAAGAGAAGTAAAACAGACAAACATACAAATATATAATATATATTCTTAAAAAAATGGATTCTCTCTATACGTGATTCATTTATAAAGCCGACAACTGATGTACAATGCTCACATGCCGATGGTCTTAAACATGGAAACTAGCTGTGATGTAAAAGTTGGCATCACTCCTCTCACTCTCTCTCTTTTTTTGTACATTATTTAAAAGTTTCTTTTTTAAAATTTTTTTTCATTTTCCGTTTTTCTTTAAAACGAGTTACGGTTTATTGGTAGAGGATTCACTGACGTGATTCGAACGACATGCGGCAGAGAAGTAAAAAGGGGAAAAACAGGCAGAATGTTAAGAAGTTGAGAAGACAGAAGCAGCTGTGGGAGCGGTTCGATCATTTGGTTATCTTCACGGTTGGTGCACTACGCTTTAGTTTTTTTTTTTTTTTTTTCCTCTGTATTTTGATTTCCCTCAAGACGGTTCAGTCCTCGCCGAGGCGTTCAGCAGGGAGGTGAACTTTCTCGGCGCGGATAGAGGTCGGTTTTGCTTTGCTGCCGCCCACATAGCTACGCCTACGGCAGCTCTTCCTCCTGTTTTCGCTCTTTCAGTTATTTGCCTTCTTGTTTTATTTATGTCACCGTGGGATGGCCCAGAGAGGTGAAGGGTCGGTTGGATGGTTGGGAGGATGAGATCAAGAACGATGGTGATAATGGTGGTGATGGTTACGCTGTTGTGTTGGTCTGAACTTTTTCTTTTCTTTTTCTACATGTTCCGGTTGACAGGTGTGACGTAGTTGCGGGGGAACATGCCCGTTTGGCCGTGGCAGCCTCCTTTCCACCAGTTGGGGTCAGAGTTATCCAGGACTTGGATGAAGTCGCCACGTCTGAAACCAAGCTCGCCTTCCTCCTGGGGGTCGAAGTCGAAGAGAGCTTGAACGTACGTCGGGTGCTGCAGGGGAAGAAAAAACAAAAAGCAAAACAGAACGTTAGGGGAAAATAATTTAAACACAATTAAAAAAAAGGTGCAATAAACTGGTGGCATATTAGTTATAAAAGCTCAACCTAATACTTTATTAAAGCGTTTATCGTCTTTGTCTCCAAAATCCTGAACTGGTAACATCAAACTAAAAGGACTCCAAATATTAAATAGTTCAAAATGATCCACAGTCAGAATCAGTAGAAAAGGAACCCCAGAGCATGATGCTGCCATTTAACCAAGCCTGAATGTTTCCATTTATATATCTATTTAGCTAAAAGGTTGGTAATTCCTTGTCATCCACTCAGTACCTCATACTCCCTCCCTCCTGACTAAAACACACACAGCTGCTCTCACTCGCTCTTTCCCCTACATCTTACCTGCAGCATCATTGCAGCTCTGAGCGGTTTCCTCTCTGCCTTCCCCTGCTGCTGTCCCTCAACCTTTGCAACCTGCAGCCTAACCACCACTGAAATCTAAGGGGTGTTTTCTGTCCTTTAATGCAGTTCATCTAGAACCTGCGGAGGTGGAGTTAGAACTGTGCAACAGAGATTTAGACACGTCCAGGAAATGCAAAGAACCCAAGCAACAGCTGCTAGTCCTAAACCCACAACATCCGTCTCATGTGATTTCTTTTTTTTTTAATAACATTTTTCGGATGTTTTTTTTTTTAAAGATGTGAATAAAAATCTAGAATAGTGCTTCTATTAAAACAAGATCAACTGATGATTTTGATGACTTCAACTTTAAATTTCAGCTCAGTGAGGCACTTAAAGCTGCCACAAATCTGCCATAGAGTTCTAGAAGAATTGTGCTTCAAATACAGTTTAATATTGACCAGATTACAAGTTAACCATCTAAAGTGGTTCACTGTAAAACTGCGGTCCTTCCAAAAAAAAAAAAAAAAAAAAAAAAAGTGAGGAGAAAAAAATAAAAGAAATGGTGCACCAGTGTGACCACAGCAAAAGTTATTGTAGAGCCTTGATGCAGAGCGTGTGCATGCTGCAGGTAGCGCCTGTGGCTTGTGGTGTGTGCAGAGCATGACGGATATTTCTCTCAGAGATGAATCTAGGTTCAACATGACAGGTGCAGAATTATCCTCCTAGTTACAAAAGGCAGCAGCCTTCATCAACAAGTAAACTTCACAGAAACGAGTTTTTTTGTTGTTGTTTTTAAAAGGTAAAACAGCATCTATTGTGTTACATTTTTTTCATGTAGTGAAACGGTTTCCATTTTTGTTTACAAATTTATACCCGTTTGTTAGTCTATTAAACATTAACCTAACCAAAGTCTTGCATTGCTGCAAATTAGAAGGAAATAAATACCTAAGAAGTGTGGCAAGCATTTGTGGTTTCTAGTTTTAGTGAATAGAAAAATAAACGCTTAAAGAAAGACGTCAGCAGTCAGTGACGTCGTGGGAAAAGCAGAAAAACCGACTGCGTGAGATTTACTCTGCCTGTTTCCGTCACTGCAAAGAACCGCCTCAAACTCAACCCTTGGCCTCACTGGGGAACCGTTTCTTACCTGGGTGATCTGCTCTATGTCTCGCAGAAAGATTTGCTGATTGCGGGAGACCGAGGTCGTGCGGTGGTAATCCACCAGCTCGTTGAGGGAGTTGAACTTCACTACCCAGAGGAAATACTTTCCGGCTCCGTCGCGAAGGACCTTAAAATGCTGGACATCATTTCCAAACCTGGAAAAAGATAAAAGGTGGATGAACACAGAAGCTTGGAAACTTTTAAGCCGTGAAGAAAGAAAAAACAAGTTGATTTCCTACATTGGTATTTAGAGTAGATAGATGTAAGGAAGGCAGAGCAGAAAGTTCAACCTGTGGATGCTCCTGCAGAGGGTGTTTTATGCTCACTGGTTTAACTGTTTTGAAAACTGTCTGCAAAAGTTAGGAACTTATCTTGCGGTGTTTACATTCGCAACGCTATAAGAGACTGATATGAGGAAATAAGGTAACAGAGGAACTACAGAGCTAAAGAAAAACGATGCAGCTCTGCTGTTTAGGAAAACGGCTTTGCTGGAGGCTACAAGCTTCCATGTGACCCGTGTCACCCACAGAGTTAGAGGAGCATACAGCAGCATAAGGAGAATATAAAGCCGAGTTCAGGGAAAATCAGATGTGTGACGTCTGACATTTAACTGGTTCTACTCACTTCACAGAGAGGGAGAAGTCTCCTGGTGCACTCTCGCTCTCTCGGATAAGAAACGCTCCGTCGTGCCTTTGTTTGTTTAGCATCTCCTCTGCTTTGGCTCGGGGAATCTTCCCGAAGAACCACCTGCAGGAGAAAAAAGGAAAACAAGAAACGGGTCAAATGTGAGCTGACTGCTGTCGGCCGAAGCTCCTCCTTGGCTTCAGCTTTAAAATAGAAAGTTGATGGCAAACAAACAAAAGATTTGGCTTCAGGTCGACCTTTTCTGAAGAAAAAAAAACACAGACGGTGGTAAACAGCAACATCACACGCGACTAACTGGCACCCTAAACCAAAGACTGAAAAAGCTTTTTTAAGACAAAGGAAGGAGTAAATGTTTCAAACAGGAAATATGAGTAATTTGCCTCATCTGTGTTTGGTTTAATTTTGGTCACTATAGGTGCTTCCTTTAACACAGAGGGCTCTGCTATGCAGCTCCGTTTATGTTGGCTGTGTGTGTCGCCTCCGTCCTAAAAACCACCCAGTCATGCTTCGTATGAAGGTTTGCTGCAAAGTTAGCTCGCTGTAATCGGCTGTGTCCTCAGATAGAGAACCTGTCTGCATTACTTTAAAACTAGGAATCTATGGAATTAACTTTGAATCTGTGTTTTAATGGAATCAGCTCTGATTGAAGCATATGTGGAAAAAAGCCGAGGCATTAAGCAGCACCGAGTGGTTCAATGAGAACGACTGTCCTTCAACACACAGCTCGACTGGTTATGTAACCATAAGGAAAAAGAAACCCTAACTTTTATAGCTTCCCAGGATAAAATAAAAGACATATGTTTCAAAGTTCAGAATGAAGCATAAGACGATAAGTGTAGGTTTAAATCATGTTGAAGTCATTAAAGTGGAAAAAAAAGAAAGAACGTCTTCCAACTGCGTTTAGATTGATAACTAAGAATTATGTTTAATATGTACACTTGAGTGGTGAATTAAAGGCAATGAAGCCATCCAAAAGATAGAACTTCAAATTTGTTGGGATTCAGCGATGAAATAAATTCTTTATCCAATTTGCATCTCAGCTCAACAGGACAGAAAGTCTCTTTCCCTGTTAGATCAGCCGATTAGAAAGAAAAGAGGAAAAGTGGAACTCCCAAGAGGAACATACAGGTCTACTGTTGTGAAAACCTATGAGTGTGTGTAATTATGAACCACAAACGCACTTCTCATTACTAAACAGGGTCAAAGATCTGTCTCCAAACAGACATGACTGACCGATGAACCAGGCTATTGTCTGTTAGAAGCCCAGCAGGTTTGGACTAGACTGTTTATCCAACAGGAAAACACAAAAATATCAACACTGTCTTATTCCACAGCTCCATGCAGCAGATTTAAAACTTTACGGTAAAACTCAAGGATACAAAGAATCATTATTATGGAAATTTCAACAGAATCGAACCTCTTGAAATGCGGTGGCATCTAATTCAGATTCATATGAGCACCAAACTAGTCTCCCTGATGTGGAGATGTGCACAGCTGGTAAAGATGTGCAGTAAAAGCTTTTACTGCTGTAAATGCAGTAAAAGTTTACAGAATACAAATGGCCAACAAGATGTTTTTGGTTTTACTTTTATAATGTGTAAAAGTAAAAAAAACATAACAAAAACAAAACTAATTCTACTTACTTTGGTATATTCTGCTCTAATAAGTATTTTGCAGAGCAGGCATTCAAGGGATACGGTGGTTTTAAAAAGCTTTCGTTTCTTTTAGGGGGGTTTTAAGACATAAAAGCCCCCTAAAAAAATTCATGTCTAAATGTTGGGGTGAAGTGGCCCCTCCGTTCCCCGACCTTCTAATATTTACAGAATATTTATCTCCAACTCCTTGGAGAAATCTACAGGATCCAGTTAGCATGGTAACAATCTAGAGCTGTAATCACAATAGAGAATAAATAATCAAGGTCAGCTGCTCAGTCAGCTAGATTTGCTTCAAGTGTTACTCACTGAAAGGGAATATGAAAATGAATATATATTAAAGAATATTAGATGGATTCAACTATATTTTTATGTAGCTGCTAGTTAAAACTGACCTCAACTTTACTTAGGGAATATTTTTTTAATGTCTTTACCTGAAAACTTACTTCCAGCTGTTTAAACTACAGAACATCGACAGGGAGCGTTTTTATCTGCATCATCTGATGCATCAGCAGGGAGTTTAGATGAAGGCACATGCATTGCTGCTCCCTCCTCTTTATATCCATTGTAAGTTTTTATCCCCCATTTTGATAATAAATGTTTAGTTTTGTTTAAATTGAGCGATTTCTAACATTTGTCTTCATTATTTCAGCATAAGGTTTAAGGAAACACAGCAAAAACTGTAGCAGCAGATGTCGGGGTTTGTTAGACTGATATCAAAATAGCCAGTATCTGCCTCAGCCAATCTTTAGTCTTAAATATATATACATACAGAGTGGGGAATTCATTTGCCAATTGATGCTTCTTTTTTTTTTTTTTTTTTTTTTTAAAGATACATTTCTTGGTTTTAGTATTTCGTTTTAAGTGTTGCTGTACATAATATAATGCTGTAAATCATATAAGCCCCTTCCTAGCTGTAAAACAGGTATGAATACATCTGCAAAGCACCGGGGCTGCACAGAGGGTTAGATGAAGGCCAAGAATATCTGCAGAAGCAAACTCTAATCTGTGAGATTCATTGCGTTACTATATGATCTAAGCTTATTTTGAAAAAAATAAACAAATGCTCTTCTTACTGTAGAGTACAAATGTCTGTAGTAATAATACTTTAATGTAAAATGTTAAGAGGACAATAGCCAACCATTTCTCTCTCTGCGCCCTAAGAGAGAGATGTGAAACCAAGACATACGCCCAGTAGAGTGAGAACAATCCTCCAAAGAGTTACTTCCAACTGCACCGCAGCAATGATGCAGTCAGGTCAATATTCAATTAAATGTAAGAGGTTCTGAGCACGTTATTAAAGAGAGAGGTAATCTGGCACTGAGCGCGGGTCTAGAGGGAAAGGTTTTCAATGATCCTGCCAAGGATCCAAGGAGGTTGTTTACAAACAACACCTCACATGCAACTGGTTCTTAGTCCAGAAATGTTTTGCTTTTATGAACATTTGATGCACAAGTTTATGATGCAATATAACGTTAATCTAGTGAAGATCATGAGCAAGAAAAAAAAAAAAAGCACGAAATACGAAATGAAATAAAACAACCAAGATCAGTGTAGAAAGATATCTGAGAAATCTTAGACAGGTTTTTTATTAAGGGGGTGAGAGTTTCTCACTGCGTCCTCAGGTTAGTGGCACAAAATGCCACAGAAATCCGAACGTGTCTATCACCATTCTGAATATGAGAAGAATGTGACACAGGAAAGAAAACGGACACTTGATGTAACTTTGTTCAGTGTTCCGTTTGTCGTCTCTCGGTTCATCCCTATATAGGATAAACTTTTACCAGATAATGCAGAAAAGGTTTGCTGCTTTATCTGCTGACGGACCATCCGACTGCAAAACATCTTAGTTATTTTTAAAAAAAATTAAACACATTTTATCCTTATTGCACATTAGGGGCATTCGGTTTACATAGAGAGTCAAAGATAGACGCCCCTCAGTAGGCTTCAAGACGTTTCGCTGTGCGTCATGGACATCTTGCACTGTGTTTTGAAGTTTCTACGCATTTCGCGCAGCATTTTTGGCTTGATGGAGTTCAAAAATCTCAACCTTTGCGCCAAACAAGAACAGAATAAAGTAGGAACCTAATCCTGATGTTTAGGTTTAGCAGAAAAGGCCCTCCTGATCGGTAGGAGTAATTAAGTTAGCTCAAACTTTGATTAGAGTCAACCAGGAATGTATTCTTACCGTCTATACTTTCTAAACTAAAAATCTATAAACTAAAAAGAGTGATAAAAAGACAAGCAAAAAAAAAAAAACTAAACAACAACACCATTCAGACAAGATCAACTTAATCAAAAATGTATAATGCCAGACAAAACCCAAGAAAAGGAAACATTTTTTTCCTCATTTCTCAGTCATTTAGCTTTTAGCTTCAAAGGAGTAATTAGGCCATAAAGCAGGGCTGGGCTTTGTTTTCCACAAAGGGATTTACTGTGGTTCCAAATGCACCAATCAGCCACATCCCCCCCTTAACTCTTAAAAAAATCTCTTTAAAAAGGTGAAAAAGGAAAACTATAGCAAAAAAAGGAACAAATGAAGCTGCATTCAGAGTCAGATGTTAAATTCATAAATCGAGAAGGTAAAAAAAAAAAAAAAAAAAAAAAAAAAACAGTGGAGGGTATGAGGGCAGCTTTTAGTCACTGAAATCGCTCAGGATGTTGAGAGCTACAGTTCAGCTGATAAATGGATTTTTAAAGTGATGATAGGAGAGTCAGAAAGCTCAGGGGATTGGGACGCTGGTACACAGACTTGGTGAAACATCAAGACACCAAACAGGTCATCCTGTAGCTGATAAATAAGTCAAGTTTAGCCTTCAGTTTACAAAGAATAAAAAAATGTAAGAGAAACATGATGAACAAAGAACCTCAAATTAATGCTGCTGACAAGAATATTTCTGCTGCCTTTAAAACTTTCTGATCTCTGACCAGTCAACTTAAGCTTTATCCTCATCTGATGCAATTCTCTCTAATCATCTTCAATATTAATCTCTCAAACTTTCTGCTTTTAACATCTCAAACTTAAACCAGTGATTTCTCTAATGTGTAGAGACGGTGTTTGGTTACAGAAGTAATTTCCTGCTAATAAGCTAGCATAATCTGTTTACAAAAGTGAGAAGCCAAACTGTAGCATAATTTTGGATTTCTTTTAATTTTGGGAGGAGTCGGACTGACTAAAGGTGCTACGGTGTGAGGAGAGTAGTGAGAGTTGTTTGTTGCATTTAACTGGGGTTGGAAAGAAGGTCAAAGTCTTTCTCCTTGTTAGCCACCACATTAAAGGGTTACACACTTGAAAATCATATTCAGTACTTACGGATGGGCTTTCATCTCTATGTAATTCTTGGGAATGAATCCGTCTTTTCCATTTAGTTCTGCCTTGTACCAGTTCTGATCGCACTCTTCGTTTAACACCTGCAAACAGAAGAAAAACAACACGTCAGTCGATCGAAACCAGAAAACACACATACACAAAAATATGCAGAAACCCTCTTTGTCTACATAAACGCATAGTTACACATGCAAAAGATAACTGATAAAAGGATAGAAATGGATTTAGAAAAGCAAAGGTCAAAGTGTAATTGGCTAACATGACAAAGGCAGAGCAGATGGTGAATCAGTTTGAATCAAGGTCAGTGCATGAGGCATTCGGTGCGCGTCACCGAGGAAGAAGGCTTCCTTCAGAAGATCGACAAAAGGTTGCATTTTATTTACTTATTTTATGTTTGTAAACGGGAAGAAAATACAGAAACCTTTAATATTACTGGGAGTGACCATCTATCTATATGTGTAATATAAATGTTGGTTTATTGTTTGCTTGCTATAAAAAGCTAAGTTTTTGCATTTCTTTGTAATTGTGGGGATTAAAAAAAAAACACTTACAGTGCAGAGTTTTAAAGCCTTGATTATAAAGAGTGTTATAAAAGAGTCAAAGTTCAGCCAATCATCCGGGTCTAATTTATTCAACGCAGACACAAAAGCTACAAACACAGATTCACAAGAAAAAAAACCCTCTGAACTATGTAACGTTATGTAAGTTCAGGTTGTGATTATTGTGGTACATCCTGTCCTGTTGATCCGTTTGAGATCAAGCTGAGATTTCAAGAAATTATTCATCAAATCCAACCTTAAGGATTCTCCTGGACGTTTACACTACAGCTCACTAGCTGTTTGTGCATCCGGGGGGGGGGGGGGGGGGGGGGGGGGGGGGGGGGGGGGGGGGGGGGGGGGGGGGGGGGGGGGGGGG
>JAUZNJ010040190.1:0-33269 GCA_034780135.1 Jordanella pulchra | reverse complement strand
GCCGCCCCCCCCCCCCCCCCCCCCCCAGAGTTGTTCAGCTGTCAGGGTCTTGTTTTCTACACAGTGGGTAAAAATCTTAGTAATGGAAACATGCTTCACATTTTCCATTTAAATTCTATAATTTTTAGGATTCATAAATGGATAGTTTGGTGGTTAGACAGTACAATATAGAAAAAAATCATATATATTGCTTTTTAATTGTCCAACTCGAGTAATGGCTTGCTGTAATAGACATTATAAAAGAGTTGGGTGGACTTTTCAGAATGAAGCTCTTTTTTTAATAACTGCAGATGTGTAACATCTGTTCATACTAAAGGTTAAACTATAAACATACTGTGAAATGTCTTGAATAATGAAGGGAAAAAGCACTAATTTAGATAGAAATCATTTGCTATTTACTCTTTCAATTGCCTCTTAAATGTATAATCTGCAGTGTGTCAATCCCAGGACGGCTGTCTGATTGGTCCATGTCCTATCTGAGTGACTCTGGTCTATTTGCTCCTTTGACCCTTCAGGATGCCAGCTGTTCCAGGTCTTCCACAGCTGTTAGCTCTGCATAAGACCAGCATTACAGGATCAGGGAGCGGCCTTGGACCAGAATCAAAAGTGGTCCATAATCAGAAAGTACATCTACCCATATGTATATGTGAGTTTGAGAATTTACTGCCACTCGAAAAACTGTAAGAATGAAAGGGAAGCTTTACCAGGATAAAGGTAAATATGTTGATTAGGAATGACAGTTATCGATTAATTCATTGATCTAATGTTGACTGATCTTCTCTATTTAATAGCAATGAATTGATAAGTAGCAATTTTCTTAAAAAAACGGAGTTTTTCCTTGTATCAAGAGGATTTTTCCAAAACATGATGTACCGAGTTAAGAAAACATTATTTTATTATTTAGACATGATCAAATCTATTTATAAGATATTACAAAACTGGAACCTGTTAGTTTACTGAATAAAATAATAAAAAAATATGCGAGACACTTATGATTTCCAATGATTAAAGATATTAAACGATCGTTAAATTACTGGGTATGATGCTCTAACATGTCAGACTATAAGCCATCTTTTCACGGACGCAAACTGTGATATAGTGCTTTGTTTTTAGTGAAATCCAGCAGAGCTCAGAGGAATGTTAAAACTGGGCTCCATGAAGTGCATTAACTCACAAAAGGTTTCTTCGTCTACCGTGCTTATTGCCATGTTTCTTTCTGGCATGTTTTTAATGTTTTTCATAATGCCCTTGAGTTTTCTATTATGGCATCCTGAACGTCTGAGCACCAGACAGAAGTTACGCTGCTCTGCCATGCAGCGTGGCTAAAAGAGAGCTTTTTAGGCGATACCTTCAGGATATTATCGTGTGTTTTTATTTACAAACGCATCCATATTAAGTCTATTCATCATTAAACAGGCAATAATCCCATACCGTACTCTGAATCGATTCATGTTTCTGCTCTAGCATACCTCTGATTGTCGAGCGAACACCAGTGCTTAAGAATAACCAGTAGCAACCTCAAATGGACGGTGGCAACATTCCTATACAAAAATATTTCTTTTAAAGAGATTGTTTTGATTATCAGATGGAATACATTTTAATCAAATAAACCATTAAATCAACAATCGTAAATCTATTACTGTTTACATCCCTACTGTAATCTATGTAGCACAGCCCAAGTTAAACAAAACAACCCAAAAAAATAATAAAAACAAAAAAAAAAAACAAACAAAAAAAAAAACCCCAGGAAAAAAAACAATGAATCCTCAAAATTTAATGGCATTATTTCTTAGTTTCCTCCTAGTTTTAACTACAATGAAAAACAATAAATATTACGAGGACCAGAAATTGAACACAGCTGTAAGACTGTCAAATGTTCTTTGTGTTAATTGAAGTACCCTCCATCCCCTGTATGCTGATTGGTCAGACAGTGTATGTGTAAATATATGATTGGTTTATTTGATTTTTTTTCTCTTCTAAATTGTACTTTTTCTTTAAATACAACCTATATGGTGATTTGTAAGTGACCCTGAAGATGCCACAAGCCGAAACATGTTGGTCTAAAATAAAGTGTTCCTGTACTTCAACTGTTGCTGAACTAAATACGTACTCGGCTGTTCACTCTTTAGCTGTAAAATGATTACCTATTTAAGAAATGCATCAGATGTAAAAACACCACAAAGTGCTGCTCTTATACAGATCTACGTGCGCTGATGTACAGTAAAGCCCATCTTTGAGTTAGTACAGTGCCCTGAGCGTACAGTCACGAGAATCATGTGATACTCCGAGTGACTGGTTGGCTGGCTGTAGCTATGAATGCTAAAGTGAAACTAATCCAAAGAATCAGGCTCATCCATAAACAATGGTCCTGATGCCTTTAAATAAAACAAATGAAATCATCTTCTTGAAATAATCATTAAAGTATATTTCTACAGTAACCAGAGCAACACTCTGCAGACCAAATCATTCACGATACATGACAGAGCTGCTAAAGCCTTTAATGAACTCACTGCTCGTGCTGCTGTGACGCTGTTTCCTGTAGGGCTAGGCCAATACTGGCATGGTTCCTGTTTTGAAAGAACAGGTTAATACACATTTCAGAGCAGTTCTAGTTAAGATCTGCTCTGCTCCTTAGGACTTGGAAGGTGGTTAAACTGAATGTTGTGTTTCAGTTTTCCTCTGAGGGGCTCTTTCTGCTACACTTTGTATGTTGTGATAAGATTAAAAAGCCGCCTGTATGTGAGCACAACACGAAGGGGAGGTCATATGACAGTCAGGGTGTCGCCGTCAATGTCATTGCAAAGGTTTGCTGGTAGAGAGAAAACCCAGTTTTTTCCCCCCAAAATAAAGTCTGCTTGCTGTGCACAGAAAATAGGCTGCGATTGCTAAAAGCTGACAGTGCATAAAGCAGCCAGGCTGCTCACTGGGGGCTCAGCTGAAAAGATCAGTCCACTTACAGCTTGGGTTTGCACAGGGATGACCATACAGATCTCAAATCAATTTTACCAGACAACATTAGGTGGTTTTGTAAATTGTAGAGGAACAAACCTTTTACTGGTTGTAGTAATTGCAGTGCTTCTAAGAACCAGCTTTAAAAAAACGGCGACTGAGTAAGTCACTGGGAGCAAAAAAAAAAAAAAAACCTGCTTACTAGGCAACTTTTTAGGTGATCAAGACAGCAACTGCCTTTTTTTTTCCTTGGTGAATTTAAGACTTCCAAACAGAACCATTGGTTTGCTTTGATTTTTTCCAGTCGTTTTAATCTGGTTGAAGAACAATAGCTGTAGGAGTTTCAGTTTGACAGGGTACGGTCTAGGCCAGGGATTATCTCCTCCACAGCTGCCACTGTCCTCTTCCTCCTCCCCCTACCTTTCCCATAAGCATGCAATCTAAAAATAATATAGCACTTCTAGCCACAAACCCATGTGCGACAGTCAGCCATGAATACGTGGCACATCCAACTCAACTATGTAATTTGTAGGTCTGAAAATCTTTGCGAAATGACTTGATTTAACCAATCAGATAAATATTATTAGCTAGTCATTATTAGCTTGATCTTTTTCATAATGATTAAATAAAAGAGGATTGTACGTAATAAAAACTTTAAAACAAAAGTGGCAACACAAAATGATTTCTACCTTTGTCCAACTGGAAGATCTAATGCTGTTGTAGTTTACCTTAGCATAGACCTGTGTTTAATCTCTGTACAGCAGAGTTAAAGCAGTTGCATTTGTTTGGATTTTAGCAGGATACAACTGCTAAGTAAAAAGCCATTACAATAAATCTATATTTGCCCTTCCTGACAGCCTTAAGCAACAGTTAGGCAATGGCAGCAATAAAGACGCCCAGAAGAGCTTAGGTACTGACGTATAAATGGACCGACCAACTTAATCCTGTCAAATAATAACTTTAAGTAGTGAGAAAGATGGACAGCTGTAGAGAAAGAAAACATAGCTGCTAGAAAACCCACATCTTTATAATTGTATAGGACTGGAATAAATCAGGGGATTACCTTGAATATGAATTAATCTGACTTTGTAGCAGGTCAGCCAAACATCAAGACGCATCAGCTAAAGCTCCAGCAGAACCTTTAGGTCCAAAGCCTATTGCATCCAAGGTCCGAAATTAACTTTGACTCACTAACCAAGTGGACAGGAAGACTTCTGCCAGCCAGGGAAAAAAAATTCGTATTTTAAATTAAATATTTTTAAGGAACATGTTTCACTAAGGCATTAAACGAAGTTAAAGTAAAGGGTAATGTAGTTTCATTATTAAATAAAGTTGTAACTTACAATTTCAGTAAGTTTCATTCAATGAAATGCAATATACTTTTATTTGATAAAGTGCCCATAAAGAAAACCTTTCAAAAACACCAGCAAACTATTTTCATTTGTTATATTGCCTATAAATAAAAGCGCAGCCTCCCTTCCAGTGCTAAACGATATTTTCATCTTTGTGCGTTGGTGTCGATATGGCCATCGGCGCACTAACAGTGGCTGTGAGCCGCCAGTCTCTAGCGAAACACTATCTTTCCGAAATCTTTATTACAAGTAGTAGATCCTCGCTCCCCCTGCTCCTCAACCGCATGTTGTCTGTTAGACGGCTCAGTTTGCCACCACCCCGCTGTTAAATGACGGGGTGTTTCAGGGTGCGCTCTCTGTACGCTCGTCTGTTTATTGACGTGAGGAACAGACAGCAGAGGAACAAAGGGACAGTGGGGAGACTCGCCAAAATAAAAGATGAAAGGAAGTGACTGAAGCGGTCCTCTGGCATTAACTCTCCAAATAGAAAAAATTCTGTTGCATTCGGCGAGTGTTCATTTCAGACCCCGATTGCATCCCAACACATTTTAATGGAGCTGTAAAAAGTTCCTCGTGTTTTCTTGTCTACACCAGAAAGCAAAAAAGAAAGCAACTTTGTGCACATAAAGCAGAGCTTGGTCATTCAATTAGAAAACATAACATTTCGGAGAGTGAAAAATGGAGTGAGTACAAATTTAAAGATATTACAAAAACAAAAAATAGGAAATAATGTTGATTATTGCAAGATTATCTTTACTTTTGTCGTGACATTTGAAACTTCCCTTTTGAAGGGACTCTGGGGGAGAAAGGGCTGTGACATCAGAGAGATACCAGTCACTAGGCGCAGGCGTTTATCGTATTAAATATAAAAAGAACCCTCGCAACGTCACAGGTAAGATTGCCAAGTCAGATGGAACCTTTAGGCCTCTGAATGTTAAATAATTTGTAATCATTTATAAACATAAGCCATGCCTCAGAATAGGGAGGCGTCAGCTTTCTGAATTACACACAGACGCAGTAGTTAACAATAAGCTAATCAGCAAATCAGCTGTTCAGATTAAACACACAAAACCAAACCACCATTGAACATCTTATATAAAAGTCCATAGAGAAAAAGGAAAGTGTCTCAACCTCCAGCTGCTATCGAGCTGATTGAAAACCAACAGGTTTCTAATAGAGCGGAGTGAGGTGTGACATGTGGGTCAGTCCGACCGGTGGAAAAGGTTCCAACTAAACCAAATCTGATAACAGTACTACTAACTTTTTAGATTTTAACAAAAACTCTAAACACATTTTTCTCCTTCAGTGTTTTTATAGTTCAGATGCAAAAATTTCCAACAGAAGCCTTTTGAAAATGTTCTTCATTGCATGTAAACAGTGATGACATAAAAATTTAGAGCCATACATGTAGAGTCATTCAAAATAATGTTTTATTGTCAGTTATTTCTTTAATTTAAACTGTCTGCTGTCAGAGAAAAAGGATCAAATGTTTCGATGATATTTGTTGAATTTATTCTTAAAGACAACAAATCAATATAGTTGTATCAGATACATGTCGACATTTAAAGGCAAGAAGTCAAAAAAAATCTTTTTTCTGGTGGTAGGACTAAGGTGACAAAAGATAATGATGCAAACAAATGGAAACATGAATTTCAAACTCTGGATCTCAGCAACTTCTTCATTTACACCAAGAGAGAGATCTCCCGCACCATGTTAGAGTTATTAAACTAGAATGGCTAAAAGGTTGAAGCCTAAAGGGGTAGGAGCGGAAATCTTTTTCTCTAAGTTAAAGATAACTAAACTGAGGTAGCCAAGGAGGCCAGGTTAGTGTTAAAATTAAAAATAAAAACTAAGCAGACTGTAATTACTCAATTTTCTTAAAAAAATAAAATGGCAGCAAATGGAACAATTTATTTAAAATATAAAATAAAAATATTTAAAATGGGGAGAAAAGAGGCTAAAATGACCCTTTAGTATTGAACCACACAAGACAATGAATGAACAGCAAAGAGCATCTCTCCCTCCTCTCCATTTGTGTAGAAACTGATCAAGTGTTGTCTATGATGTATGCTGAATGGGCTCAGAGCTACCAGCAGACATGAAAAACAAAAAACACCAGTCACACACAACGACTGTCTAAATGGTGGGTGTTTTGTTTGCTACTGCTGGAGATTGTAAACCGCCTTTTGACATAACTGCTCATTTATACAATGCTAGTCGACCAATTTCAACTGCAGCTTGCTTGTTAAAGTACAGGACACATGACTCCAGTCAACAACTTAGTATCATATACAGAATCGGAAGGAATTGAGTCAAACAGCATCTGTAAACGTGTGTAGTGTCCTGATGTCATTGCGATAAAGGTATAATCCATGCAGGAAAACACAGCAATGAAACCAGCTTCAACGACTGAGCTGTGATGTCATTACTTTTTATGAGTCATCACATCGTTCTACGGGATTCGAATCATGATTCAAAATATACAACATTTAAAAAAAAAAAAAAAAAAATAATCATTTAAATTTGTTGCTAGCTTGAAAAGAACTACATGAAAACTTGTTTTCAGATTAAAGGCCATGCAGCGAACAAATAAAGGATCAGAATAGTTATTTAGGAATACAGCATATTTACAAATATGAAGTATTTCCAACAAAATCTGTGGTTTCTGAAGGCTAAGCTACTGCTGATAGACCTTAAAAGAGGTGATTCATTGATGTTATTGAATAAGCAAATTTGTTCTTTATGAGGATCTAACTCAAAAACAACCATATATTTTTTAACTTATGAACTCCTTGTGCTTCCAGTTGTCACTTCTTTGTCCATAGATGTTTACTCAAAACTAATAAGCAGGTGTATTTTGTAGCAGGTCATGGAGACATTTAATGCATAATATTTTCATTGTTTACAGAGTCTGCCGCTTGCTTCTTTGCTTTTATTTATTAGCACTGATTTTCTGGGATGACTTAAAAAAAGCAACATTTTAACAAGTACAAGTAGTTCTGTTATTTGAAATTAGTTCATATTTTTGTTTAGAGCCACATTAGCCAGCCCTGCCTTAAAGAGTAAGTAGAGAATGTAATGGGATTCTCAAAGTTTAGTTCAAATAGAAGAAAATGTCTGGTTTTCATTCAAAATAAATAAAGTCCTGTCCTTTACTGTTTCTTCTAGAACCTTTTTGTCTTCCCAAAACTGGCAACACAAATGTGTTCAGACAGAACACACACGCGCACACAATCCTAAACTACTTTCTGACTGAGCCTTGGCACTCAACAGCCAACTGCTTAGGAGGGCAGTTTTAACTTTGGATTAAAGGATGAATCTGCTGAAGCCAAGAATTAACAGCGCTACCTCAGCCGAACTTAAGTATATATAAATGAAAAACAAGGACGCTTGGATCCCTGAACCTTGTCACTGGGATCAGGACTGGGCTTTACATCAAAAACAAAATGAAAGACAATAGAATAAGGCATCCTTTTCAGTTATTGTTTGGCCATTTAACAACTTTGCCAACTTTAGGACCAAAGATGAAGTCTTTATCTCTAAATGAAGGTCCTGTAGATCAAAAGAAATTTAGATATTTCATCAAACTACTGTAATCATTAGTAAAACAATGAGGTGTTAACACAGAAGTGAGAGCAAACAGCATTTAATAGCTTCACATCTTTAAAGATTCACACCGACAATCTATGACAGTAAACGAAGACCGTGGGTTTTAAAAGCATTAGTGTGCAGATTGAAAATAACCTGAAAGGGTTATGATGAATGTAGAGATGGGGATGGGGGGGCTGCTTCAAAGAGTCTGACTCCGGTCACACCCGGTGGGGAAGCTGGACCGGACGATGAGTTTTATACACACAAGCAGTAAAATTATCTTCTTCTGTTGTATTAAGAGAGATTTTAATCTCTACTATAAAAATAATAACTGATCAGGATAACTGCAACCATAACAAATGCAAGTTTAGCTTCCAAAAACACATGTTACAAATCTCAATTAAATGAAAGCCAATGACTCTTCTGGTGTTCAGCAACCTTTTTTTTCCTCTTTTGCAAGCAACTTTAAACAGCAATTCATCTTTTGCTTGACAAGACTGACATGAGATCATTTTTTTTGAAGCATGGGAACAGATGGTGAACTTTGTACATTACACCGAGAACTAAAATTAAACAAACTGCTGGATTTAGATTGTATTAACACCAATCAAAGAACAGCTTTACTAACAGCTGTTGTATTAACTCCACAACCCTTTTAATAGCTGAATCTAATCGGAAATCTGTATCCAGACTATTCCCATTCATTTATGTGATCAAATATAGGCCGCTGTTGCAGCATGAGAAAATCGAAATGAATAAATGGAAGAAAAAAAAAAAAGCACAAGTTTTGATTTTGAATAGAAAACTTGTGTTGCAATGCAGAATAGACCAAAATCTCTGTAAATAATACGCAGAGAGAAATACTCTAATCTTTAAATACAGCTGCAGACGTCTTAATGGCACATCTGCAGGGAGGGATATGGAGATGAGGAGTGAGACCTAATTACAGTTCTCTGGTTTGACGTTCACAAGGGATAAGCAGAGAAAAAGGAAGGCTGTTGAAGGAAGAAAAAGGGGGAAAAAAGGCTCTTAAATTATATCCCAAAATGCAAATAAACACAAGAAGAAACAGGGAGTAGAAAAAAACAAAACAACCCAAAATAAATAAAAGAGTAAACAGAATCACTTGTTATGATCATTTGGAGAGAAGCTCCCTGAAGGTGAAGAGAAAGAAGAACATTTCTCTTCCAGAGCTGGGAAGAGGAGCACAAAAAGCTCTGCAGTAATGGGCAGATGATCTTTCACTTTCTGCGCCATATTTTAATTAACATTCTACCGGACCTGAAAGCAGCTTTTCCTTCATCCACTGAAACACTGGCTTGTTCTTTAAAAGTTTGATGTTTTTTAGTTAATTTCTTTAAAGTCGTATTCCTTAAATATGGTCCTTGATTACAGCTACTTTGTTACATGAGTTTAAGGTATTCTGCCTCAATAAGCTTTATTTAAAATGGTGGGTCAGTAACAGGCTTCTGTGGAAGTGGATGAAAGGCTGATGAAGCAATTTCCTGTGAAGTCAGGTTAAGAAACACTGCTGTGAATTTTACAGACAGCCTGAGTAGCAAGACAAAGGCAGAGGTCACCTAAACTTATTTCACCAACAATGAGCTGTCTGAAGGGGCCTGTGTAGCATTGGCTCCTTTTATTTGCAATTTTATGACTGTCTCATCAAAAAACAAAACCAGATATTTTTACAACATGAAACCCGGGTCACCTGTCACTTTTTCTATCATTTGATCAACAAATTTGTCTCCATAGGTTCTGCACATCAAAAAGGTTACCTTTCTCAGATTTTGTTATATATTTTTGATTATGCCACTTTCCCACTTGCCGAAAAACCCGTTTAAACCCAGGAACAATCGGCTTTTAGCGGCAGTGGGAACAGCTCATTGACCCATTTCAAACCGGGTGAAATGACTGCAAGCGTCCTGGGTCATAAACGGATCGGCTCCAATCGGCATACAGTGGGAACAACAGAGCCGGTTCAAGCTGCTATTTTGGGTGATGCCACTGAGCGTAACGTACTGACGACAACAAGCCGTGGCAGTCGCTTCTGATCCAACTAGCTGAAGCTCCGCCTCCATTTGACAAACATGACGCAGCGCTGGTGAGATTCAGACAGATAAATGAGTGAAACACACTAATACCTGGCTTCCTTACATGATCGTCACCATTGTTTACTTTCCTGATTTCTGCCGCACTGGTGACAGCATCAACGCTAACCCAGCGTGATTATGTCACTCAACACGTAGGGCGGGGGCATAGAGGCTACCCACCTGGCTAGACATAGCTTCTTTTTGCCAGTGGGAAGGGAGCCAAATGCCGATTGTGAGCATGTTGATCCATGTTTGAAAAACCTGGGTTAACCCTCTAATTTCATTGGGAAAGAGGCTTTAGGTTTAGGTCTAAACTGTGGCTAAAGAATTCCCTCACACTAAGATCACCACAAGTTTTACTCCTCCAGGCCAGTAAGGGGCAGACTCACACTCCTATTGTTTGCCAGGTCTGCCAAAGGTTAGCTTTAGCATTAGCAAACATTATTTTACTTATTCAGAAGGAAAGCTGCCAACTCATGTAAAAAAAATAACAAAAGAAAAAAACCATTTGATGTGGAAGTCTTATATGACCTTTAGATCCTACATTCTACTACCATCTTGAGTGGTTTGTCGGTTTGGGACACTTCAGACTAAACATGCTTTTATTCCAGTCACTCTTCCAAGGTCAGAGCTGTGGCTCACATTAACTGTTTTTTTCCCCCTTTAGTGTCATCTGTAACTGAGCTTTTAACCTTTTAGTTTTGCTCATGACCCATCTGTTGCGTTCCCTGCTCTACATATCAGTGAGTGATTAGCATTACACAGAAATGGACAAATGTTCATCATATCATTAAGATATACATTTCCAAATAAAGTCTTAAAATGTGATATTTAAACTTCCCAATTATGATCCAATCTGTATTTGTGAAATAATATTCACACATAACTTTGGAGAATGTAAAATGAGAAATCGAGAAGAGCTTCAGAGGGTATCAAAGGCGCTGGATAGAGCCTATACCTGAGGTTAAAAGTAAAATCCTTTTCCAACTTAGCAGCTGGAAACTCAATGATATCTACTATACAAACTTGCTTTGTCTTAGAGCATACAAGAGAAATTAAAGGCTGAAACAACATGCCAAAGAAAAAAAAAAAAAGAAACTTTTTACAGACGATAGCTCAAATGTGAGAGTTTGCCATTAGTGCTGACAAATTGCAGCCTTTTAATCTAAGTAGATTGTGCAATGGAGTTTAAGATATATGTTGATTTTAAGCACATGCTTCCAATGCAAAGGTACAAGATAGAAAATGGTTCAAACACCACTTCCATAAGATATGTCAACAAAGACAAGTAAACGCTCGCACTTTTAAAACTTTTATGCCTGTGCTTTAAAAGGGAAGCATTCTGGTCTATATTTTGTTAGTATATTAAAGAAAAATAAGAAAAAAAGACTTTCATCCACTATAGGTGGACAAAAAACAAAAATGTTCTGCTTTTTAAGAGAGATTAAGAGGATCTTTGCAAGTGACTTATAGTGAGAGACAGAAGTCCTGAGAGACTCAGCTGATCAGCAGCAGGAGATGCTGGGCAGCCTCTGGGCCGAGAAAAATGTGCAACAACGTGGATCCTATCTGGATTAAAGAACAGAAAGCAAGGCTGTACAGAAAGCCGAAAGAGTGAAAGGTAAAACTTTATAGGATTCACTTCCAGTGTCGCAACGTTTTTGGGGTGTCAGGATTTTTAGATTGAGAGAATTTAAGGATCTGAGGATTGTATTCCCTCTATTCAAATTCACCAGTGTTTCTAAACAAACATTTCTGGGGAACATAATTGAAGAAAAGAGAATTGCAGGGATTGGGGAAAATAGATAAAAAAAAATAAACCCCAAAACTTTTAAGTATTAAATAAGTTTAGGATTTCCTAATAAATTCAAACTCTGAAAGGCAGCACTGATCCTTTTTCTTAAGTTGGAAATGTAACAGAAGTCCATTTATTATGCAAAGCATTGACATGCAGCCATGTATCATTAATGGAATAGATAGGGATCTTATGAGAGCTGCAGCAATATCAATAATGTAATAAAAAAAAAAATATTTAACTAATTTAGCAGCAAAATCTGAAATAAGATGTGATGATGATGAAAGAGTCGTTTAATCACCACTGATATGTACACTGCAGCTCTTGGCCAGGTTATGCCTGCTTATAGAAAGTCGCAGTTGCAGCTTCAAACTCCACCGGCTTCACAGTGTGCATGCCGAAGAGTTGGTGTTTGCCTTTTTGGAGACACAGGAAGCTGCTGGGGGTTGGAAGAAGAGCTCAAGGAGGATGTGAAAGCAGCTGAAATGTAACATTTACAAAAAGCACGATGAGATACAAGGAGACGAAATGTGGAAGAAATCTACAGGTTTAATCTCTTGGTTCCTAAAATGGGCAAAAGAGAAAGAAGACTAAACTGAAGCTCCTGAGGACCAGAGGTCATTTATAGTGAAAAGCAGTATAGACATTTTTGGTTTTACTCTTCCTGGGCAGCAAGTTCTGGATCAGGTTCCTCAAAAAAAGATCAATGCTCTGCGAGGAAGGTTTTAACAGGATATAAGATATAAAGTCCAACAAATTTGAGTACCTTCTGAAGAAATTTAAGCTTCAGCAACACTTCCACTCATAACTTATTCTACCATGTCCACATCAGTCTTGGTTTTAGCCTGCTTTCAGGATCCGTGGCGAAACCTTAAGTAACTCAGTAACCTGCTGCTGCCCCCAACTCACCCCTTAATTAAGTTTAATAGGGTTTTTCTAGGCCAAGCACTGCTAGGCTGTCCCTGATGGTACCTGGAAAATTGAGAGCTTTTAAGAACTACACAAAGTACAGATCAGGTCACCGTCCTAAAAGCTGTCCAGCTTTTGGAAGACGAGTAAAAACAGCAGAGCTTTTTCCTGCTGAGTACCAGCAGCCTAAAGCCTGGAAGTCACTAATCCATCCCCACGTCGCTCCATTTCTGAGTTTTAGGATTAAACTGATGCTCACGCAAATCTTTCTAAAATGCTTGTTCCAAGTGCAGCAGCCACGTTTAGCTTCATCCCAAAGCAATCCCTCTTCAGCGATGTCAAAAGGTTATTTTTTATGTAGGGAGGGGAGGAGGTTAAATAAAGCCCCCCCCATAAAAACAAAGAAACAGAAAAGTCCTAGACTTCTTTTTTGTTATTTTTTGGGGTAAACACACAAGCGTCATTTTCAGTTATAGGAACAAGAAGGGCAAACAGGAAGTGAAGGAACAAACCCTTCAGACATGCTTGTTGTGCCTTGGCTCTGTTTGATGAGAAGAGACAGTTTTATGTCCCATTTCATCACCGGTTGAAATATAAAACTCACAGCGGGATATGAACCCAGGACAGATTACAAATGTAAAATGGAGATAACCAGATTGTAAGACACGCTAAAAGGGCATGGTTCAACAATTTGTTAATAAGTTAATTCGGTCAGCTATAAAAGCTGTTAATCTTTATTTATTTAAAGAGGAAATGAGAACAAGCGTACAAGGCTCAAGGCAATGACAAGACGTGACTGTGGCCTCCACTTCTCCTGTTGCTGCGACTCTTAATCCAACTCGCTCTCACAACCATTGAGCAAAATGAAGCCAGGGTGTTATTAAACCCTCCACATCTGACTGACATTGATCAGACCACCTTCATGACGGCTGATTGACCTTAAAATCCAATTAAGCAGCTTTTCACCCCACCAATGGATCTGTGTGGCCATTAAGATGCAATCTAAACATTTTTTATTTTATTTTACAGTACTTAATTCTAGATCATATTTGTTACCATTACATGTTTACAACATATAATGAAGATAAATAAGCTTATGACTTGTAAGCCCCTTGACATAAAAAAATCAAATAAGGTCAAAACAATGGTGGAACAAGCAAACATGCTTATGGAAACATCTGTGTCAGATATCAGACCTTTGCTTAAATAAAAAAAAAAAAAAACAGCTAAACTTATTCAAAAAAAACCAACCCAGGAAGCATCTTAAATAAAAGAAACTTCCCCTTTTTCTCCATGCATGACAAATATCACTTTGTGAAACTAAGCCAGTCTACTTCATGTAAATATGGCAAACACTCCACCATCACATTTCACTGTAAAATTCTTGCTTTACATAAATAACAGACCGACGCTCCCAAAAGGTTTACATACTCCCTGAAACATTAGTGAAAACCGGCTGAATTCATGTTAGGTTTTAAACAACGGATCGACTTCAACTGACAGAACAGATAAAAAAGGAAAAAAAAAAAAAAAGGGTATTTCAACAGCTCTGCCTGTCAGGTATAGATAACAGAAGTGACATACTGGGTATAAACTACCCTGTAGAGAAGAAAAAGAAAAACAACAACAACAAAAAAACAAAACAAACAAAAAAAAAAAACACACACGTCATCATTGTAAGTTTTTTTTTTTTTTAAATAAAATTTGTAGTTCTAACTCTCTGATGAAGCTGAAGAAACACTAAATGATCGACCTGACGTTAAAGTTACACATGATGATGAGATAAGCACGTCTATCATATCAGATCGAGGATTTTAGTCCTTACTTGAAATTGATATCTCCTTTCACTATAAAAAGGAGCAGCAAGCTTTCAATGGACAGTCAGTGGCAGAGACACAAGTAAAAATATGCATGGATGGAAGAAGCTGCACGCTATGAAAGGGTTTGCATTGCTGAGAGGCAACATTGCTAAAAACGACCAAGCAGCTCACACGTACACAAACAGAAAGATGAAGGTGTGCTTTGGTTTATTTCCTACGAGAGAAGTCTAAAAGTATTGTATTAAATTTAACTTAAAAGACACCTGAGGCACATAGTGGAGGAGGTGAATACAAGACAGAGGCTGTGTATGAATCAAATAGAAGGAGAGATTGACTCTAGTGCAACAGTTTCAGACAAGATAAGAAAAACTGCCAAAAAACATATTTAAATTACAATTACATCCTGCTTTGTAAGCCAGTAAGGCATCTGTAGAATATTAGTCAAATGAGTGACTCGTTTTTTTAAGGGAAACTCCACTGTGCTCCAAATATGGACAGGTTGGCTGCACAACCAGCTGCTGAGACCGAATCCAAACCATCAGTGCTTTCAGTTGTTATCACCAAATATTAAAAAAAAGAAAATCACTTAAAAAAGGTTGATGGATTTGTTGCTCAAAAAAAAGTCACTATAGGGGTTTGAAAAGCAGTTAATTGCAGCAAGAAAGTCACCATGTTGGCAACAGTTTTGGACTGACGTCTAACTTTCCAACTGAGTGCTAATGAGGTGATCAAACATCTCCCCGTCTTTGACAACCTTCATCCAGTAAGTCGTCCCTGAAATGTCCCAGACATTTGCTTATGATAAATGAGAGAAAAAAAAAATGAAAGTGTGAATGAATGAAACGAATGGGGAAAAAATAAAGGAAAAGATCTCTTAGAATTGGGCCAATCCAACCCATGTAAGTGTTGGGAGTTTCAAAAGTCATCATCAAACTGCCCAACTTATTTTCTGACATAAACATTTAAAATCAATCCCTGCAAACCGATGAAACAGCTGATCAAGGCTAAGAGGCTGGTTGTTGTTGTCTGGTATCAGTACTGGGGGGAGCTTGTTTTTCAAACCTTCTACAAACATTTCACACACAACACAACAGCTAATAAGTTGGACATGCGGCATACAACATGGTTCCACTTTGAGAACCCGTGAACCAGTAGAAGTCCATGCAAGCGTCAGACCTAACGCTCATACCTTAATAAAAAAGGACATTAATGTCAGCAACTTTTACCTAGAAGGACTTCAGTCATGGCTTCTGGCACTCGAGTATTATTTGGATACAAAATCCTACCTCAAAGATTTCTCACAGACACAATAAGGGTGGGTGGGATGAACCATGTTAGGTTAGTAATCGATTTATATTCAGATCCAAGTCTACACAGTTGTAATCCAATCGTCTTAGGATCCACATTTTAACACAATAACTCAACTTTACTGAAAATTCTAATTCTCATCTAAAACTGTGCTAAAAAAAAACATGCTAGGGTCATGTTGAAGAGAAAGGAGATTCAAACAAAGGTTAATAATCTGTGCTGATTGCAGTACAGAGACCACTACCCTTATAGCACATACAAACTCATTCAAACATTCCTGTTTAATGCAGCGTCATCAACGCTACCCCTGGAATAGCATTTCATTTTTTATATTTTGCAATAACATCCATCCTCTTCCTGCTGTGAATCTGCAATTACAGCATAAATTACAAAGCACTGGTGTGTGTAACCAAACATATAAAAAACAGCAGGATATTTGAGCATCAATCAGACGTCATGATTCTACCAAAATCTACAAACTGAACAAACCAACACTGCAGTAATTGCCTCCAAGTATAACCTTATAGAGAGCATGCACAGAAAGAAAAAAAAAAAGTCAGAATGTAAGCAAATGTAGTGATCAGCCTGTTGGATAAATAGTAAAAACATATCTAATGCAAATGGGAGAAAATTAGATGGAGAGGAAGTCTGAAGAGAATTCAAGTAAAGAGAAACAACCAACAGAAAAATAAGGAATTAAATGTGAGACATCAAACCACTGGAATAAAAGGAATATTTGTAAGAGAAGGTTAAGGGCCTAGATAGTGGGTGGAGAGAGAGAGGGGGAAAAAAAGGTTGTTTTATACACAATCAAGATAAAAGCTCATCTTAGCAACACAGCTACTATTTGAGTGATACTGAAAATATAGTAAGAGTAAGGATGCCGTATACATGCAAAGCCTTAACACCCTTATGAGAGAGACTCTTTGTACTGGGATCAGAGCTGTTTAGTATTAGCATGAGCAGATACCGCTGGTGACAGACCTACAGGACACACTGGACAGTCTGCAGGAGGGGGAAGGTTGTTGCGTGTAGCAGGAATCTGTTCATCTTAGCTCGCTGTATAGGATACGACAACTGTTTCCATCTAGATATCATCTGTCCTGATCTGTTCATACTGTTATTATTGGTAATGTAAGGTTGGGAAATATTTCGACTTTAATTAATATCACTGCTAAGTTATCCAAGTGGGGTACAAAGCTGAGTCTATAAAAATAATTGGTACAGGACGCAACCACATAAATACAACTTGAAAAGTAACTAACTTTAGAAAGTTCAGTCTTTTAAAAACGACGCATTAACAGAATTAAACTCTCTAGAATAGTTGCTTTTTTTATTCAAAGGCCTAAAGCTGCTTATGTTTAATGTAAGTCCAGTCATGTCCACACAAAGAACAAGATACGAGTTGAAATAGACTTTAAAGTTTCTTTTGGCTCCAACTGTAAAGAGTTTTAAATCTGACTTCTGACGCTTCTCCTAATAAGGAGGCTGGTTTTCTTGTCTAGAATTTGACAACTTTGACATAATCTGCATTAAAATGTGCTTCTTAAGAATATCAATACCAGACAGACGACTATAAACAGCATGTAAAAGAAAAAAAGTTTACATCTAATAAAACGGGTTGGGCTCATAACCACGCCTTTCAGTCCAGTACATTAAATATTATGCAAATAAAATAGGTCTATAAAAACAGAAACGATTGTTAAATATATTTCTTTTTGCATATCTATGCTTTTATTGATATATTTACTACTTAGTTTTATTTCTGAAAAAGATTTAAAAACCACATTGATTTTTGACTCCCACTAAATGATGCATTTCTTCTTTAATGTCCAGTTCTGTTGAAAAAAAAGGGTGATCTCTGTCAACTTTTTAGCCAGTAAAAAAAATAAAATACTATAAACCAGAGGCTTGTTTAAATTGAAGGAAAAGCAGAACATTTTCCGCTCACATGGATAAATGTGGTCGGGCTCCTATTTAGCTCGGTGTTCATAAGCCGACTTTCTCTCTGTGCCATCAGACCTCCTGCTGAGATAAGACATCTTTCAAACTCTCTTTGCTGAAACAGCACTGATCTCCTGATAGAAGAGCAATCCTCAACAGACACTGTTACAGAAAATATTCCAAACCTACCCTTCTTTGATTTGTACGAGTCTCTGTGAAACAACAACAACGAAGCCGAGTCCTCCTACATCAATGTAAAGCCTAAATTATCTGTACAAGCAATTCGTTAAGATGAAAAGCAGATGGATTAAATTAAAACCCCACAAATCTGTTTTAGACGTCTTCTTGATAAGCTCACCCAAGTCATTCAATGGGTAGCTTACATTCATTTATAAAGTGGATTTTTTAATTCTAAAAAAAAAAAAAAAAAAACCGAAAGAAAAGAAAATACAAACTCAATTTTAGTGATTGGATGGAATTCTTGGACCTACAACAATCAGTGTATTACACTGAATACAGACACTCAGAGTATTTGTATCAAAACAAGAAATTTTACAGTGCACACTTTCAAAGGTTTAGTCATCATGACCACAATAAACTCGTAACATTCTTTAGGAAACCAAAGAGCACAAAGCTTTAAGGGAAATATGTGTGACGCTTCGGAAAAACTTGACATTAGTCGACAATTTCTTTAATCTTCAGTTTGCCTTCAGTGGTGCAGTATCCTTCAACTCCATTTTAATGATTGCTGGACTGTTTTTATTTCTAGCTGTGCATGTAATACTTACAATAGGTAGCATGATAAGAACGGAGAATATTTAAACTGGCCAACAAATCATATTTTCTATAAACTTGACTTTAGAAATTCCCCTCAGAAAACCATTGCTGATAATCCTGTATTGATGCAGCACAAAGCCAGGGGGATAAAGCTCTTGACCAACCTCTATAGGTCTTTGCATTAACCGATTAACCAGCCGATGCTTACCTTGAGGATTTCCCCACGTTTGAAACTAAGCTCATCATCAGCAGTAGCTTTAAAGTCATATTTGGCGATGGCCTCCATGCTCTCTGTGACTCGCTGCAAAGCAACCCAAGCGTAGTTACTTTTCTATAATGAAATCGACTATTTATCCTGGTTTCCGTGGCTCTGAACTCTTTTTCTCCGAGTCTCTCCTCCCGTCGATGACCCGTTCCTTTACGGCTTGGACCTTACATAAAGGTCACAGTACAGTACCTGCAAACAAGGAAGCAAAGGACACTCAAACTACCGCTTTGCAGTTCTGCTGAATAAGCAATTACAGACATCAGGAAACACAGGCAGCACATGAAGGAACCTGTGTTGCAAAGCGTTTACATTAACATTGATAATAAAATGCATCAACTTTATATGAAAGGCTTAACTGAAGAAAACTTAGTCTGCACTGTCGCTCCTAAAGCCTTTTTTTTAAAAGTCTAAAGTGTTAAAGTTTTAATATTGCTTTGATTTTTAGCTGAAATGAAGATTTAATCTATCAAAATTCCCCAGAATTGTGGATCTATTTCCAATCTTCAAGTAGCAGCATCAGGATCAGTGTGTAGTTAGTGTTACATTTCAAAAGCTTTTGTCTTAAACACTCAGTTAACATATAGTTCCTCTTTTTAACGCAACTGTTTGGAAGTTGTCAAATAATTTCTTTGAAAATCCATCTGTAATCCTGATTAGCAGTTTCCTTTTCACCTTTCTTCCTCAAGTAGTAGTTTATCATTGGGGCTCCTCTTCCCTCCATTAAGGACATTTCATCACAGCGCTGTGTGTACCTACACATTTCCAGGAAGTTTAAAATAGTAAGAGACCATCCTTTTTAAACCACATATGCTATGAAAAAAAAAAAAAAAAAAAAAACTGAACTTAATACCAGATTAGTTCAGCATCTGAGTTTTTAAATTAAGTTTGGGAGCGCCTTGTTTGGTGAGGTCAGAGATCTGTGTCCTGATATCGGTAGAGGAGGGACAGCTTTTTGTCAGGGACGATAAGTCATAAGTGTAAATATTTACATGTTGAGTTACTTTAGTATCAATAACTGACAATTGCAAGTTTAAATTGGATTTTGTTATAAATTTTTAAGATTTGTCTTAACACTGTTTTAATTAAGTCCTTAAAATATTCAAGAAAAAAAGCTGAAAATATATCTTTTTAAAAATAATAAATTTCTAGAAAAGAAAGATTAAATCAATCAGTGACAAAAATAGGAAAATTTCCCTGTTGACCACCATTAGTGAACATCTAAGCTTTACAAATCTATAGTCATTACAGCTACTTCCCTTACCAACAATAAATATAAAACTAATCGGGGAAAACATCACAGGGTTCACTAAAAGTAGAGATAAATCCGTCATAGTTTCCTGTACAGAAACCACCAGATCGACCAAAGAAAGTCAGCTGATGGTGAAGTAGAGAATGATACAGTGACTAAACCTAAAGCTGTCCACTCCAGGGGATAAATGCGCTTTATCCTATTATGCAGTTTTCTACTGCACTGTGGATGGGTACTGCTTTGATAAGATTTAACTAACACACCACTCTAATGCAAATTAGTTCATTAAAGCGAACACAACTGTCAGATAAACAGAGATTTGAGTTTACAAAACACTTCAAAACCATTTCTTCACGACTTTCTCTTTAAACTTAAATAACTTTAGAAAACATTTAAAATGCCATGATGTAAAAAAGGGGTTAACAGCTCAATACACGTATGATTACAAATAAATTTCACACAAATGACAGAAATAGCACATTAGTTATAGCATTACAAACGTAGGGACAGGAAAAACAGATAATTTGCCACCCCCGTAGATTGTGAATACCTACAGTATTTCACTGCTATGGTCACAAACATGGATTCAAACAGGATCATATATGTTGTATTTTAGACGGAGTGCGTTCAAACAATTTTAACTTGACCTTTTTGGAGGGGGACTTCAGAAAAAGATCGATTCCGTTCCAGGGAATAGACTGCGCCCACTGTTCTAGAACGTTACAGTTAGCATGCCGGCTAACGGTCGGTCAACAATAACTGCGATGTGATTCCCAAACTTACTCCTATCTATTTCAGCAGGATACCATCTTATTTTACTACGAATTTATTTTTAAAAATCCTAGCGTGGGAGAAAAGAAAGACAGAGTACGAACATTTAGATTTAACTTAGGCCCTTACCAAGGAAACGTTGGCAAACGTGAAAAGGGAAGAAAACACCTTTTTTTTCACAGCGCAAGCTGTTGTTGCTAGCGTTAAAGCGCAGCTAGCTCTGCCGAACTTAACAAAACGTCAAGAAATGATCAAAATTACACATTACATCTGAGTAAGCTGAAACAAATAAGAGTATCTTACCACTTGTAATATTCCGTTTCGAAGCTGCCCAAAGAAAGAAGCAAAACGCCGCTGAATCTGTCGCTCTCACAGCTTCCTCTAAAGAGCCCCCACAGAATGTATACCGTCGCTTACAGCTCTGTCCTGTGAGCCTGTAGCTAGCTGGTAGCAGAAGGTTTTCGACGTTTATTTCCGCTTCCTTCCGTCATACTGCTAAGTTCTCATTTTCAGCTCCTCCCTGGTAATTTTTTTATAATAGGTTGGAGGGACAGAAACAACAAAAAAGTAAATCAATAAAATAAAACAATAAAGAAAATGAATCAAATACGTTTAATACACGTGATTAACACATTGCATTTATAAACAGAATTCTATATTTTTGTCAACACTTCCTTCAATACAAAATTATATAGTACCAATTTAAAAGCATAAATAAATCTTAGTATCAGGTATCAAAAGGAAATTTAATTGTTATTATAATTTTCAATATTAGCAATTATATGTCTAAATACGATAACTGTCATAATTTTATATTAAATAGATCATTTTATCTGATTGGCCAACTTGCACAGCAACTCAACTGTTGACCAATCATCTTGAGTAAAGCACTGTTAACCCCACCTCCTGACTTATCCCATGACGCTAGTGGATAAATTCATGATGTGCTGTAACACTGGCCCAGCAAGTGATAAAAAAATATATGTATATAAAATTATATATCTATGCATACCTTTAATTTATAATAAATCTAAGTGAGTTTACTTTTTTAAAATAAAATGTACACAGTAATGTGAACAATTATTTGCCCCCTTCCTGATTTCTTATTTTTTATTTACGTTTGTCACACTTAAATGTTTCAGAACATTGAATACATTCAAATAGTAGTAAAATGACAACAGATGTCTTCTCAAAATGCAGTTTTTAAATGAAGGTTTAAACTAAATCCAAACCTGCAGGGCCCTTTGTGAAAAGTTATTGCCTTCTAAACCTAAAATTAGTAGAAACAGCTGCCTTCAAGTGTTTTGTAATAACTTCCAGTGAGTCTATACAGCTCTGTTGAGGAATTTTGGTCCACTTCTCTTAACAGGATTTTGTAATTCAGCCACATTGGAGGGTTTTTAAGGCCTTTTTAAGGTCATACCACAGCATCTTAACAGGATTCCGATTTGGACCCCAACTAGGCTATACCAAAGTCCTGATTTAAATGATTTTTTTAGCCGTTTAGAGGTAAACTTTCTTTCGCGTTTTGGATCATTGTCCAGCTGCCATGCAGACTATTTTGCCAAGTCTCTTTCTTATGATGGAGGCATGAACACCAAGGTCAGTGAGACCTGCAGTTCTTTGGATATTGTTGTGTGGTCTTTTATGACCTCTTGGATGAGCTGTTGCTGAACTCTTAGGGTAACTTTGATCAAATAGCCACAGAAAAGTTGAGCACTGTTCCGTGCTTTTCCCATTTGTAAATAACAGCTCTTACTGTGGTTCAATGAAGTCCAAAACTGTTAAAAATAATTTTGTAACCCATTCTAGACTGATGGATCTCAATTTTCTTTCTGGAATTTCCTAGGTATGATGACCTAGGTTTGATGTCTAGCTTTTGAGGATAATTTTTCTTCATCAAGGTATCCACTTTGTCAGGAAGGTCCTATTTACATTACTTCTATATTTAAAACCACTGTGGCCATAATCAGGCCTGGGTGTGACTAGAGAAAGGTGAATCAGGTGTGATAAACCACAGTTATGTTTTAAATGAGGGCAATCACTTTTTAACACACAAGTTTGAGGTAGTACATGTACATTACATTGCAATAGGACACTTTTTGCCTCAACTCGGTCTGCCAGAAATGTTTTTAATGGCCTCGGTCAGAAAATAAGCGAACTGAGTGGGTCTAATGATATGTTATCTGATCACTGTTGGGGTATTCGTACATCTGCTTTTAATTTTGGTCTGGAACAGATACTGGAATGCTTTTACAATGCTGCCACCAAGTGGTATATTATCGTCATGACGGCAGTTTTGATGTCTCATTTTACTTGACTTGAGTGTGTTGACCTCCTGTACACACTGACTTGTATAAAAGTCATTCTAACCCTTCCGGATTAGTTAATACTAAATCCACCTCAAACTGAACACTGAGGTACATCAGTGTATTTTCTGAGATTTTATGTGAACCAAAACAACGAAAGGATGTATGATTTAATTGTTTTTTTTTTTTTTTTACAAAGATGATTCAACATGCAGGGACCAGTGTGTGCTAAGGGCTGGCCAAAATTCAGTTCAAGGTCAACCAGCAGGGAAATAATTGAGCACAATATCCATATTTTAAAATAAATATCTAAAGACAGACTAATAGCCCTTGCTAAGACATATAAAGACATATTTATATTTCCAAGCTGTCTAACTCAAAGGTAGTCGATAAAAGTAGAGGAAGATCGCTGTGCCTGCTCTTGCTATGCATGTTTACTTCTAGTGTTTATGAGTAGAAGAAGAAGAGCAGGCAGAATGCAATGTGCACACACAGTTAATCAAAAGGTGACGGGTGTTTTTTTTAACCTTCATTTCTGGAAAGAAATGTCAACTATGCCTTTAATCAGTCATGGTTATGGATAATAATGATAAATATAAATAAAGACATATATTAAAAGATTTTGGTTGCAATTCCTCTTGAATTGTAAATGAGATTCCTGGATGACTCACAGAGGCACATACCATTTACTTCTACCCCATAAAGCATTAAAAACTAGTTCTGAAAAAAGCATCAGTTCTGTATTTGTCATATTTGATGTTGATGTATTAAATTAAATGATTAACTACAACATTTTTGTGGAGAGTTTATGGTTAATATACTAACAATTAAAATGTCACATCAATTATGAGATTCCAAATGGGAGTATCACTGCTGCCACCTTCTGGTTTAGAGGGGTACTGCTTCTTCCAGAGGCGGTAAATTATAGGGGGTGTTCGAATTTAGGGGCTGCGTCTCCTAAGGACTCGGTCTACCTGGACCGGGTCCTTAGGGGACAGTGAAAATAAGGAGGCCAGAAGAGTTTTTGCTATGGATTCAAACAGTTCCAGCCTTCTCCGGCTTTCATCGCCCCTCACTCAGCGTGTCGCCTAGCAACCTTGACAATTGACACCCAAATCAGGTGTCAGATGTTGAACTTCTTACTAATGTTCTCTTGGCTAATTTTATTGTTGATGAGCTTCAGGAGCAGAACCGTGGTCACAGACATCAGATCTGTTGTTCAGTGCACAGATATTGGAATCTGTGCTTAAATATCAGCCGAACCCTTTAACATAGTCACAGAATAAACCCTCTCAATAAACCAAACATTACCGCCACATATTGACACAATAACCTTTAAAAAAAATATATCTTCATTAATTTCAGACGGAGCTATTCACTTAATATAATTTTATTAAACTACGTTTACGTATGCTGCATTTGTCGGCTGCATACGAAGACATCTTAGAATCTGAACAGGCTGCGGTGCTGCGTTATGATGTAATCGGCTGACAAATCCGGCCTCTGAACACAGTGATGTTGTCATGGGATCAAAACCACCTGGTAGGAGTGGCCAGTGATTGGCCCTTAACCTCCCCCTCTAATTCAACCTCTGACAAATGCCCTCTTATGGTGTGAAAGGTTTGTAAGAGAACATTAGCTAAAAATGCATCATGAAGACCAAAGAAAATAAGGTCAGGTCATCCCCAAGTCCCAAAGCTTGGTACATCTCATGGAGAACTGCTCAAACATATATTTAGAGTGAGGAAAAAACATGGCGATATCGAAACCCTAACAAGAAACGACGGACGCCTTGGAAACCCAAGCACAGCTGTAACTCTGGAAGGAGAATGTGCTCCTGAAGGACAATAATTAGCAATGAAATCCTAAACTCTGGCCTTTATGGAATACTGGAGAAATCCATTGTTAGAATAAATCTTGTTTTCAGTTTTCCATAAGTCATGTTAGAAACAGAGTAAAGACATCAAAAAGGTGCTCTGGGTAGATCAGAAAAGTTTAACACCAAACATTTTTGCCTGCATATAGAACACTATAGAGAACAGTAAAGAGAAAGCTAACAGCACACATCAACCTGAATCCTCTATTCTAATTGAAAAATGTTATGCTTGCATCATGTGGGGAAGATTTTTATTTCTCCATTGATGAGCTAAAAACTGGGTTTTCCTAAAAATTTAGCCAAAGTAAGAATTTAATGGTTTTAGTGGTTTAAATGCCCACTGCACTTTTTTAGATTTTTCTTTTTGTTTGTCTTTTTTTTTTAATGGAAACTATGTGTCCTCCTTTCTCTTCACAGTTCAGCTTTACCTTGTTTTGGCCAGTCGAAAAAATCGACTTGATACATTAGAAATGTGTTTATAACCCAACGTATATAAATACTTTAGGGTGGTGGTCTTCAGCTCTTCATGTTTATCCTTTCCCTAAATGTATACAGATGACATTGCTGTTTATATAGGAGTCTGTGAGACCAGTTAGTTTTATTGACACCAGCATGGATCTCAGTAGAATTGTATCCTTCAAAGTTTCTCATTCTGTTGGTGCATTTTTAGTTAAATAGGCAACATGACACATATTTCTTCCATCTTGTTCACATTGGTCTGAAGATCTGCTCTAACACATGCTGTCAGGTCACTTTATCCATGCAAGAACTGACACTTCTCTGGTTGGCCACTGTCGCCATTAAACCGCCATCTGTCACTGCCGAACGGACGTGTTTCCCCAGGAAACACCATCTGTCCAACTCGAGACACAATGACAGGGAAATTTGCCTTTTAAACAGCATGTTTTAAGTGACGAGATCATCTCTGATATTCCAAAGCATTTTGAATATGAGTAATCACTGCATATATTCGTATAGATATATTTCTTCTCTAGATTATTATTCAGAGATATATTCTCATGCTAAAGTCTAAGTTTTGTAATCTTGCATGTCACAGAACGGTGTGTGACTCTGTTTCAACAAGCACCGAGAATTTAGAAGCCTTTTTTCTGCTTCACTGCATGAATATTTCATATACCTAATAATAAAAAACGATTTTATCTAACCATGGAGGACCAATAAAGTAGCTGCTTAGCCATAGACAGTACATCTTGTAATCTGACAGCCTGTAAAAGTGGTACCAGTGGGGCATGCTGCTCCAACCTAATGCAACAATGAAACTTTTAAGAAAATATCCGACTTATAAAGGACTGCATGTTCTAGGATCATCCGTTACATTGTGCCTTCATTTTTAGTGCTGCAAACTTTGCTGTAGAAAAAAAAGCATTATTTAAGCAAACTTAGCTGGCTAACCTGTGATGGTGGCTTGTGTCGATGTGGTGTTGTATGAACTAAATGAAATCAGGGGCTGAATCAGAGGGGGCGCTGTTATTATAAGAGCCAGAAAATTAAATGCAGAAATATTTACTAGATTTTGTTGATCAGTTTGGTATTAACTCAAGTTTTCTTTGGAGATAGGTTTTGCTAAAATAGTTTGCAGGATAAATCTGTTTAATTGTTAAGGTTCACTGTATGATCTTATAACAGAACATCATAATCTGGAAATGTTCTAAACTGCAATAGTTTTACAAGAATGTTCTTCAATGAACAAACTTTGGGGGAAAGCTATTTTAAAAGCTTTTCTCTGGACTTTTGTTTGAAAAGGACGAGTCCAAAATGCAATAAAGGATTAGGTCTGGAGAAGATCCAAGGCTGATCTTCCCTGCATCCAGGACTCGTCTAGGATCAGCCAACATCTCAGCAGACCTCACATACTGCAAACAATCTGTGTAGACTTTCACCTTCAGCTCAGAGCTTTAGGGTATTATTAGTGAAAAAACAACATAGAGAGAAATGTATTCCTCAGACTGTCTCTCAGATGGACACAACAAACACCCGAGAACCTGAGTAAGTCAGTAAGTTACACTGCTGGGAAACAAAATAAGCATTTGGCTCTTTTACAAACATCTAACCCCCCTTTTCCTCTCTTTTATTTTCCTTATGTATAAAACCCTCCTTAAATTGATACTGTTTATCGTTATGTTACTAATGTCTGTATGCTGTGACCACTGCAACTGCAGCCAAATGGCTGGATTGAGCTGATTCTGATGTTGTGTTGATGCTGTATGGAAATTGGTGGTTGTGGATTACGAGCTGGCTAAATGCTGAATCAACAGTCTGACCCAGAACACGTTTGTCTGTCTAATATGTTTGCCTTGGATAACAAATAAATAACAACCCAACATGCCAGGGACCCCCTAGAAATAAATGTTGATTTAATTATTTTTTTATACCTATAGGGTCAAATAATTATTATTTTCAAAAACGTCTATTTTTTAAAAAGACATATAGGTATATAATTCATTATTCAAAATCATTTTTTTATTTATTTAATGGGACATTTAATCATTTGATTATTTCACAATTTGATGTTTTAGATGAACAAATAAAACATTCCCATTTATATATTTCATGATGTATTTTGGCCCTCCACATTGACAGGGATCACATCACAATTAATTAAAAAAAAAGTCCTAGCATGCTAACAACTTGCATCCTTTTGTGTGAACTGTAAAATGGGGTGTGATGTTTGTGATCATTTGACTTAAAACGTGCTGCATTGGTCCTATTTCTGAGGCAACTAACTCCAGGTATCAACAGATGGACCATGGGCTGTTTTTCCCAATTGAAATTTCAATTTCAATATCATTTAAATATAAATCCAAATAAATGTAATCTTGGTAAACAGATACACACATTACTTACTGTGATCTAAACTTCGTATATTTGGGCAGAAGTAAATATTTAACAGTGTTGGCTTAAGATTTCTTTAAAAAAGTGAAATATTTGTTTATTAATTTAGAAATACTCCAAGTATGTCAATTTAAAACAGCAGTACATCAGGATGTTGGTTTTCTCAGTTTGTTATTTTCTCGGCAAAAATAATCGATGAGACAACATTCTTATAATGTAATTGCTTGACTGGAGGATGCAATGTAATAATTCAAAATATTAGCATTCAGGAAATAGACATTTGAAAGCTTTAATTTGGAGAGCAACAGGAGAGGTGGTAAGCTGGGAGGTCAAGTCAGGTTACAAAAATAATTTAGCCAACCTCAGTTTTAAAATCAAATGTGTCTCTGATATCAAACTTTCTGAAAATTATTGTAAAAAAACAAACAAAACAAAACAAAATAAAAAACTGTAAAAACCTATTTAAAAGCAACTTTGATACTTTTTTCCAAATAGTAAACTCTAACTCTGCTATTTCAAAGTACAAATGCAGAAAAATGCACGGTTATTAGCTTGTTGCTAATAGCAGTTAGCATAACCAGTGAGCGTAAGCAGGAATAAATATGACAGATTTCTTGGAACCGGGTCTGATATCGCCAAATCCAAGTTAAGGAAATCCCAAGATAAACAGACTCCAGGGATTGTTCCTGTTTCATTGCAAACATACAGCAGCGTCTCTGCTGTTTGTCTCTTTTGAGATGTTAAGATTAATGTGGTTGAACAACAACCCTTCTGGTTAATAACACTTATTTGCTCTTCATTGCAGCTCATTTTTTATTCCCTCTGCAAATCATTGCACCAGTTTCTTCTGAACGCAGCCAATCCTCATGTTGAAAACTACTACTGGGTTAAAAAGCCAGACAAAACCGGATAACATCCAGTTTAATATTAGTAAAGATTTCTTTTTCTTTTTTAAATCTGGCTAATTGTTTTTGAACAAAAACATCAAAAAACTCAGTTAACTGGTGTATATTTTATAAAGCCTTTGCTACAACTAAAATAACTCTCATTTTCTTGATTAAAATTCTTAGGCATGAATACATGAACATTTTTAGCATGAAAAAAGAGATCTGTGTGTGTAAAGCAGGCTGTCATAAACCACACCTTACAAAGAAGATATTTATGAGAAAGGCTGTGTTTAATTTTCAGTCTTATAACTAGTAGTACAGCACGCATCAAGAACAGTCCAATGCAAACACCTTTGTGTGCAGTGTCCCATTTAATCCAACTTTACAACCTTATCCCCTCCTTTGAAACATACAGTTTGAATCTGGTACTTCAATTCCAGTCTTACAGATCAGGTACAAAACGTCAACTTTTTTTAAAAAAGGTACTAAAATATAATCTAACCAAATTTACCAAATAATGTATCATCACATCCTTTAAACTGATGACTTCTGTCCTGTTGTTTAACGACCATGAGACACATTAAAGTTGAAGAAACAAACAGCGTTGACAGCCAAGACTGATTTATATCCCTTTAGAGGATAACTAAAGTTTGCAAAGTGTGCAAAATAACAAAAAAAATCAAGGTGAAAATAAATCAAAACCATAATTATATTCCCTTTTGGGTTTCACTGCTGGAAAAAAAAAAACAGCCGATAGACACAGAAAGGCAACTGTAACTGAAGAATGAGATTTATATGCATCACAAATGCAGCTGCATAACTGACAACCACAGGGCAACTGTTGTGTGAGTTGTGTGAATCTGATGAAGCATGATTATCCCCTTTTATGGCTGCAGAAGGAGTCTGGCAACAGAATAATAATTCCCCCTTCTCAATTGCACCCAGAAAAAAATAAAACTGCTCCAAATAAAGCTTCTGAATCCAGTCCTTGCAGTGGTTGTATTTTAAAAGACTGAATTTGAATTTCCTTGCAGGAAACGTAACACATCCTTACAGTGCATTGGAATATTAAATCTCTCCTTTATTGCTCTGCAGGCTGAATGGGAATCCCTTTGCCATGACTTGTACTCATTTGCATATTTATGAAGAATCTGGAAGCCTTTTTAATGCGCTTCATGTATGTGTGCGTTTCTTTTCCAACCGTCATGTAAACTTACTGTTTTATGGGATGTTCTCTTTAAAATTGGCTGTTAAGCATTAATTGAAGGGTTAGAGACAGTATTTACAATGCCTAGCTAAAGTTTTAACACCCCCATAACCTTTGCACACGGTAACACATTAAAACCATGAAACTTTAATGAATTTTATTAGGATTTTGTGGGACAGAGCAACACCAAGTAGTGCATATTAGTAAAGTGGAAGGAATAAAACCTTACAGTTTTTTTTTTTTTAAAAGATGAAAATCAAAAAATCTGTATTAGCTTCAACAAGAACCTAATAAGTCAACCTGTTAGAATGTAATCTGGTTATGAATGCAGCTGTTCTGTTAGGGCCTCAGAGGTTTGGTGGGGAACAAACGACGAGAAAGACCGAAGGCAAGTCTGGGAAAAAGTTCTGGAGAAGTTGATTAGGTTCTCACAGAATATGCTAACCTTTGAACATCTCACAGAACATGATTCTGTTCTTCATCTACCAAGGTTATGGCATAACTGTTGAGCTCCCAACATGTGGTTGTTTAAACAAACTGACAGACCCTGCAGAGAGAACATTAATCAGAGAAGAAGACAGGAAGCCTTGGGTTACTCTCTGCTGGTTTTAGCTTAAATATACTAATTAGGGCAGGGTGGTCCAGTGTTTTTATGGAGAAACAGAAAAAAAATATCACAGGTCCAACACCTTGATTTTTAAGTTGCTGTTGAAATAAAAGCATAAAGGTAGAAATTTTTTATTTAAGCTAAAGACTTATTAGACTTGGTTTCCTTGCCAGTGCATCATAAAATAGTGATATAGTTAGTAAAGTACAGTGGGCATTGGCCCCCGTTGGCCCCTTATAAAACCACCAATGCGGTGAGGAGCTGTAAAGATCCACAGTTTAGGTTGGAGAATCTGTTGACAGTTTCACCCAACATCCTCAGAAATTTGAATTTGAAGCTTAAGGAAATAAAAAAAGACACAAAAAGTAGTGTTCTTAGTTTGCCACAAGTCATGTTTGAAACAGATCGGACATGTAGAAAATGGCCTGGGCAGACAGGATCAGTGGAATGTCAAGTATTAAGTTTACTGAGGAAATGTGAACAAATTATATTTTTTTCTAAATCGAAACGAGAAGGGCAATTACATGTGATTTAAAAAAACTGGAATCTTTTTTATTTATAGCCCTCTCAAGTATTAACCCAAACCCACATTGCAAATGAAGGATGATCAATGTTGTCAATGTTTTCTCTGGTATCATGAGGTCTTGGAAAATCTCTTTGTTATCAAGTTCATTTTTAGCTCCGTCTACAGCTCAGATTTAAGGGATTGGTTTAAGCCGACATGTATTCTCAGTTAAAATGGCCCAAAGTCCAGATTTGTCCTACATTGTGGTAGGACTTAAAAATCTAAGCACTACTTTGTGTTGGTTGAGCACATAACATGCCAATAAAGGTGAAATAATGTGACAAAGTTTGCATAACATCAATTTGGTGAAGAAAAAAACAACAACAAAAAAACAAAACATATGTATGTGAGAGTATTTGTCTTTCACAATTTGCATTTTTTAAAGAAAACTATTTGTAAAGTATACAAATTTTTGCTGACATCAAATAACATGAATATCGATTTCTATATCTGCATTTATCAAACCTTTATAAAAGAAATGCATGTGGCACTGCTTTTATCTTTTGCTACCAATAATTCCCTTCAAACACTCATCCAACAGGTTAGTTGCTGGATATAAATTGAGTTACAAAAAAAACAACATTTAAATGAAGGTGCATTGATTATATATTAATTTGATAAATAAATGGACTCTCTAACAGCAGACGATTCTTGTCCAGTGTTTTAATTCAAAGGCCAGTGTTACTGCTTTTTATAGTCTTTACTAGGCTGGCCTATTTGTAGAGCAAACTTTTCTTTCTTGTATGTCAATACACACGTCCTGCATTCCTGAGAATTCTCATGGAAGTCTGAACAAAGATCACCCTCCCTTCCCGAACGTGGATTATTGAGTCCAACAGAAAGTAAAGTACGAGGAGACAATGTGAGTGGGGAAAAAAACAAACAAAAACCAACAAATTATTTCCCTCATATTTTTTAAAAACTCTGCATAGATTTACTTGTAAGACACACACAGGTAAGAACTAAGAACAGAACAATGAAAAGATAAAATAAAAAGATGTTTTTTCGAGCAATGCCTCCAGCAGGGAGCGCTTCTCTGGGTGCGCTGCTTGGGAAACCAGGAGAAGAGGTCCTTTTGTTAAGCGCTCATTCTTGGCTGTCACATGGGCACTTGCGTAGAGATAAAAATAAGCACAAACATTAGAATGTCTCAATAAAAAGCTAAACAAAAGCAGACAAATCTAATGCAAACCCTGGTAAAGATGACTAAAAAAAAAGGTTTACAATAAATATGACATCACCAAAAGGTCTTATCTCGCAAAACGCTGGAGGAAAACACATATTTATCCTCACAAAATCAGGAAGAAAAAAGAAAATCTTTTTTTTTCTCCTACCAATACAAACAAGTGGTTTGTTGAGTTTGTTATGGAGACTTCTAGAGAGTAAAGTAAAAAGAATTTCAGAATACATTTCCAACACACACAACAATTATCTTGTTTTTAAGATCATAGCTATACATTTTTATTAAATCAATTCATATTTCAAATATATATTCACCGAGCTTCTACAGTGGTGCAGAATACAAGTATTCATTTACTGAGGAAAAATATAAAGTAAGTAAATAATTGCTTAAAACACTTTAAGCGGTCCAAAATATATGAATAAATAAAATTACTATGCCAAAGGGGACACAAATGGATTTTAATCAAATTGGATTAGTAAGTGCAATCAACTGAATCGGAACTGAAGTGAAGAAATGTCTTCGTCTTGGTGTTACACTTCTCAGATTAAAGCGAAAGAGACAAAAAAACAAAAAAAAAAACAAACATTGGGTAAATATTGGTCAAGCTTTAAAGCTTTGGTGGGAGGAAGAAAAGAAGCTTAAAGACCACGCAGAGGTTCCTGCTTTACTTCTGGACTGGTAAGTTATATTTTTGCTAAGGGTAGCCATAGACATAGACAGTGATAGACCCCACGTCATTGGGTGACGGACATCCCAATATAGCAGTGAGACCAAGCTGCGGTCAGAGATAATACACGTTATTTGAGGCAAATGGTACTTTAAGACTTCATACACTCTGAAGCTGATGTACTCTCAACGGATTTCCAGATAAATTGGTCCCATATAGTACATTTGAAGGACTGATTCATATAAATTATTTTTTAATTTAACACATAATTTCATATTATATATATATA